>VZTV01079342.1:22022-45139 GCA_013400875.1 Anhinga rufa
CCCGCTCCAGCAGGTCCATGTCCTGTCTGTGCTGGGGGCTCCAGAGCTGGACGCAGCGCTGCAGGGGGGTCTCACCAGAGCGGGGCAGAGGGGCAGAATCCCCTCCCTCGCCCTGCTGCCCACGCTGCTGGGGATGCAGCCCAGGGCATGGCTGGCTTTCTGGGCTGCGAGTGCACATTGCTGGCTCATGTCCAGCTTTTCTCTCACCAGCACCCCCAAGCCCTTCTCTGCAGGGCTGCTCTCAATCCCTTCATCCCCCAGCCTGTATGGATACCGGGGGTTGCCCCGACCCAGGTGCAGGACCTTGCACTTGGCCTTGTTGAACCTCATGAGGTTCTCACAGGCCCACCTCTCCAGCTTGTCCAGGTCTCCCTGGATGACATCCCGTCCCTCAGGTGTGTCAACTGCACTGCTCAGTGTGGTGTCATCTGCAAACTTGCTGAGGGTGCACTCGATCCCACTATGTCATTGATGAAAATATTAAATAGTCGTGGTCCCAGTGCAGTTCCATCCTCAGCTCAACACCATTTAGCTAGTAGGACAGGGCTCATTTCCAAAGGTGGGCTCTGGGTTGTCACTCTTACTTCACAGATGTAGAAGCTGAGAGAGAGCAAAGGAAACGAGCCCGTGGCCAGGAAGCGTATCTTTAGCAAATGTTGGTGTAAATCTGTAATGAAAAGACCCAAATCTTGCAGCCAGGTTTAAGAGCATTTAATACCCTTTGTTAGGCTTTTGCTGGGGATGGTAGGCAAGAGAACAGCCTACTGCACTATGGTGTACTTGTTATAATGAATATTTTTCATTATAGTAATTGTTTCAATACGTTCAAGGTCTGATTTTTAAGATTTTGAGCTTGCAATAGAACATATTGCTCAGAAAACTGTCTGCCTCTCCTCTTATCTAATTTGCCTGCAGCAATGGATCAAGTGAGCATGGGTGATTCTTTATCTACATGGGTTTTGTTTATTATCTTTTCCCGTTAATTGCTTCTCTTCCTTCAATAATGAAACTTGAATGAAAAATAATAGAATTAAAAAGCACTCTCATAGGTAGATACAGCAATCATTTAAGGGTGTTATTAGTTTATGCCTTACTCATAAGCAAAAGAGCTGTAGCAGTGCCTGTGGCGTGCCGCATCTTTGAATTCATTTTCAGGCTCTGCAACATGGAGCTCAGATTTGCTCTCTTGGAGCAGAGCTGGGGAAGCATCATTCCACTAACCTTCTAGGCCTGGGTTGCTTTTGCAGGCAATGAATGAAATTCTGGATATTTAAGTTTATAATTTGCTGGTTTAAGAGTGTTTAAAAAAAATTGAGCCATGTACAGGCTGGCCTGGTAGTTTTGGGAGTTTAGTTTCCTGTTAAAAGACTACAGTAAACTAGTAATTAGCAGTTGCTATAAGGGGCATACTCTGGTATCACAGATATCTACACATAATTACTCTTTCCTTCCTGGTGTTAGAATTGCCTGTCTGAAGACCTTGAGTCTGAATGATGTTTTTCTGAGCCTTTCAGATAAGCTATTATTCACCTAGTAGTTGCAAAAAAGTTCCAAAAATCCCTGTTGAAGTTCAGTGGATCTACCTCAGCTGTTTGTGATCTTTGTAGCCATAGCTTTTGAGCCTTTTACAGTCTTTAACAAGCTCACCTCTGCATAAGTGTTGTGACAGAAGGAAATGCTGTCACAGATAGAAAATTAAAATGGTCACGCAGGAATTGTGTTCCTGAGGAAGGCAGCTTGGTCCCCCCAATTTGTCCAGACTTTGTCCTGTCCCCTGGGATATCTCCATTCCTGCGGCCATAATTCTTCTGTTACTTTGGGCCCTGAAGCAGCTGTTTTCTAGACCTTTGTCTCAATTTCCTAGTTTGGGTCAGCTCTGTTTAAGGTAGCTGACCTAATGTGTGAAGTCGGTCTGCATTTGTTACAGAGCATTAAATCCTAGAGCTGCTGATACTCGTTCTCAGTATTCAAGTACCCATAATTCTCCTTTTACTTCACTTTCAAAATAAAATAAACTGAGTCTAACAAAGGGTACTTCCATTTTGGCTAAAGACCATCAGCGTTAAGAACAAGTGGGTGTAATGCATAATAACTAAGCCACTTTTAAAAGCAATTCAAATCTCGTTTACTGACTGTTCTTTGTAGATAAAGCCTAAGGCTGAGACTTACAAAAACCCTTGCCTGCTTTCACAGAAACCTTGCAGCAGTAATTTTCTTTTAACTGTGCAATCCCTAAAATGTTTTTCCTTAGCCACAAGTGCTGCCGTACTGGGTTAGCCCAAAAGCCCATTGGGCTCAGTAGTCTGTCTTAGGTGGTCCAAGTATCAGGTGCCGAGGCAAGGCTGTTAGAGCATGGCAAGCATATCCACTTCCCTAAATAAACTCCTAATCTCTAGAGATCAGTAACCTAGAAACTTATTGAACTCTAGAAGTAAGACCTTTGAATTGAACAAGACTTAATGGATCTTTTTTTTTTGGTCCATAAAGGTTTTTTCAGTCACTTCTTGAAACAATATTAATTTATAACCTGCAACAGCTATTGGAAGGATTTCCCCAGCTTCATTACGTTACCCAATGAAATTCCTTCCCTCCAGTCTCAATAGGTTCATTTGATGCCTTATTCTAGATGCAAACATTTATTTGGGTAACTTCTGTAGTCTGAGGTTTTCTTGTCTCTATTGAACACGAGAGACTCAGAACTGTGGTCTGAAGTTGTGCTGAAAAGGGACATGCAGGAAAGGGCATGCTGCTGTTTGAGGGCAGTTGGACAGAGCTGTGTGTAAGCTAGCAGCCTTTGCAGGCTTCTGCAGTAGCTGGAAAGCAGTGCAGCGACAGATACTTCCATGTGAAGAGGGTTTAGGGTAATCAAGATCCATAGATGTGCATTTTGTGCATAGTGTGCACAATCACAGTAGTGTGATTTTGTGAAAGGATTTCTAGGCTGAATGTGTCTCCCCCACCTCCTTCACACTCAGAAAGATTTGATGCCATCTCATTTTGCCCCGACCTATGTAAAAGTGTGGGGTTTCAAGTGCCTTCAGTGCAGGAGATGCTAGAGAAACAGACTACTAGATACCATGACTTTCTTTCATGCAACTTAAGGTATTATTTGGCTACCTCAGAGGTCTCAGCTCCCTCTCTGGAGCTTAGACATAAATCAGTGCAAGCAAGAGCTCTCTTGTCCCACGTTTTCATTTGACACCAGTGCATACCAGCTACTATTGCAGGTCCTCCTTACACATGTCCTTCCAGCACCCCTAGCAGTCTCAGCTCAGAGGTGTTTTTGTCCTTGGTCAAAGGTGTTAATGTGCTACAGGAAAGCTCCGTATCTACGGTCCTGTTTGTTGAATGGATTGAGTTGTTATTGCTCTGTCTAATCTGGTCTTTGCAAAACAGAAACTGAGGTTGTACTGATGCAATTTGAAACATGTATAAATTCACCTTCTGGCTAAAGAAGCTTGAACCCTTTTCTGCAGTCCAGCTGCCTTGCTTGTGAGCAGTGCAGCTAGGGATGCTGCAAATTCACTGGTGCCATCTGTCTTTGTAATGTTTCCTGAAATGTCTAAACCTGAAAGCATCACATTCCTCCCATAAAGTTGTCCTTGGCACTTCTGGTCCTTTCTTGCTCAATTGTCAGCAGCAGTACCAGGGGCACAGGAGTTGAATTTTCAGAGAGTTAGTGAGCTGGAAGCCAGGTCCAAACCTCTTCTGCTTCACCTCTTTTTAGGCAAATATTTAATGGGATTGAGTTGTGCTTCCCCTGCAGAGGGAAGGGAGCTGGGCTGCATCTTCGCCATGTGGCCAGACAGGTGTGAATGCCAAATGGGAGCACACTCTGGGGCTGCCTCTCCATCCGTGCCAGGCGGGATGATCCTCCCCATCTTGCACTTCCTCAGGGTTGCAAATATAGCCTCAACTTCTAGCAGAGGAGCCCTGGGGACTGGGACTACGGCTGCCCTTTTCAGTTGGATTTCTCCTCTCTCACCCTGTGAGCGCACACATACACTGCTGCAGGGGGCAATGTAGGATCCAGCTCTCAGCTAATCCCTCTTGCCTGTCATCAGTATGCAGCCTGGCAGTTAGGAACTTCTCAGACTTGCATTTGTAAGGCAGATAACAGTACGCTCTGCTGTCTGCATGCGGTCCTGATGGAAAGAAGAGGGTGCCTGAGGGGTTAGGAGAGACCCTTCAGCACAAGCTGAGGTACCCTGAAGAAGAGACACTTCAGCAGTCCTGGCCAGTGCTCTTTAGGGCAAGGGCTGAGCTGTAGGCACTGATTTTAGGCTGCTGATTGCAACAGAGCAACTGTGTTTCTTTCATCCTTCGAGGAAGTAAATATTTCGGTCAGATCACTTTGTGATTTGAGCACGGATCAGAATGTGGCATGGGGAAAAGGTAGTAGAAGTCTGAACATGAAAACACTTTATATGTAATATATATTTTAAATATAAAGAAGAACAAAGGCCTAAGTGAGCGTATTTCAGTACAGACTCACTTTAAACTATGTAATTCAATGTACTTATTTTTAGAAAACCACTGAAAGTCCATATCAAAACCAAGGAACAATCCTCTGCTGTCAGAGCCAGAGGCAGCAGGGCAGCTGCAAGGCCAGTTAAGGGCAGAGCCTGTGCCAGAGCCGTGGGGACCTTGGAGCTCCCCACTGCCATCACACACTGCACAGCAGCTGCTGGGCAATGACCAGGATGGGCCATGGGTGACTTGCTGGGGAAAGCAACGTTGTGCTCACCATGGGTGAGGAGGAGAGGGTGTCCAGAGGCTTCCTGGGGCTGGTGGCTGTGCCAGCAGTGCAGTCTGGCACGGCACTTTGTGGCTTCCTACAGCAGAGGGTAGTATTCCCTGTGTCTGCACCACTGGAAATGGAGATCAGTTCAAAATGATGTGTGTATTTAGTTTGCTTGTTTCAAACTGATGTGGAGTTGTTAAATATTTATAGCAGATGTATATATGCAACTTTGCCGCTTTACTGAAAACATTTTTTCTGTGAGGCAAATATACAAACTATTAGCTCTCTAGCTCTGTACCGTGCTGATATTTAGCTTGCAAATCTTACCAAGCTGCTGATTTCCTGAGAGCATTCCTGTAATATCACCTGTAATAGCTTCCTCTGCTAGCATTTTGTCTTACTGTTTTATTCTTAGTAAAATTTTATTTTTTCGAATGTCACACAATGCATTTCTTCTGATGACACTGCCTCCCAGATGCACGAGATCAAATATGCAGGAAAACCTAATTAGAGACAACCATGTAATTACTGTTCCCAGTTGGTCAGCACCACTGGCGGGCAATTCTGGGATCTCCATCCTGGCATGGAGCTGTGGGCAGGAGCCCCACATCCCGCACGTCCCCCTCATCCTGCAGCCCCTGGGCAGTGCCACTTCCACCAAGGCCAGCTGGTGCAGTGGTGCCACAGGTCCAAGTGTTGTTTGACCTGGCAGAGGAGCCCATGTTGGTAGTTAGTCTTTGGAGAGGCAGCGATGGCTCCCAGCCAGCTGAAAGCTGAGATCCTTGAGCCGAGGAGTGTGCCGCTTCCCTTGGGCCTCCTGTGTGCCTTCAACACCAGCGTGTCCTCAGCAGCTAACAGAAGAACGTGGTATTGCCGAGGCAGGAAGAAGTAGTAAAACTGAATGCCAACTTTTTAAAAGTAATATAAAAGGAAAATCAAACCAGCTTAATAGGTAGCTCAGAGATGAGATATGTAGTTCTGCATATTGAAATTTCATAGATTTTGAAGGGTCTCGCTTATGTTTGAAAGCTGGATCTGTTCTGTGTCCCATCTCTCCCCTCTGATTTTGAGGAGACGCTGTGACACGGCCCATGCAGCTGGACACAGATGTGGGGTATGCTGTACTGGGGAATAGCTAGACGTTCCCCCCGCTTGCCTCTGAATATCAGATAATGGACAGTACCTCAGGAAAGGTGACAGACTCTATGAGCTCTTGATCTGATCAAGTGTGGCAAACCATTGCTTGGCAATTATTTGGCTTGATTTGTGTTCTATTTTGAACTTCTTAAGTCATCCCTAGATGTGATTTGTCTGGACCTGATAGTTTGCTTGGAAGCAATATTGTCTGAGGGTTGAGGGAAGAGAAAAGTTTGTACAAGCCCGCATTGTACACTTCTGTAGAATGTTTTAATGCCCCAAGTCAGGCATCAGATAGGAAAGGGTGGAACATAATCTGAGTGGAGAGTGCCCCAGTAGATTCCTCTCATGCATAGATTGCCTCTGAGCTGTGTGAGCACCTCTTTGCACATGTATACATTGCCCAGTTCAGAGATGGTGATGATTTTTCAGAAACCAAGTATCTAATTTAATAAAAAGTTTTAGGACTTGCCTTTCAGGTTAAAAAAAAATTAGTTCTTTGGGCAACTTCACTGTGCTTTATTGAGGTTACATGCAGCGAACACTTGTAGTGCTGAAGATCCTAGAGAAGTTTGGGGTTTTCATCTTCATACAAGTCTGCAAAAGTGAGATCTTTAAATTGTATGTCAAAGGACAGGACCAAGGAAATGCTGATACATGGTTTCATTTGTTTGCATTGTAAATTTGCTTTTAAGATTTAAAAGGTATTTTGGCGCTCTCTTCCTTTCTTCCTCATATTCTACTTGTTCTGAAATTGTAGCATCACTTTTTAAACAAATTTTTCTTATGCAGTCTTGCATATTTTCTTCATATATTCTTCATATACCAGGGCTCTTTCCCCTTCTTTTTATTAATCTAATTTTTTATTTTAAAAATTTCTACTTCCTGAAATTAACTTGATTCTCACTAAAGTTGGCATCATGTTCTGAGCATTTTCTTTAATTATTGTCTATCAACTGTAATTATACAATTGAGTGTTTCTCTCTTTGATGACATGATTAGTTATTTCACATATAAAAGCCGAATGTTAAGCACTGTGCTGATTAAAGAGGATGATAAACTAAAATGAGTCAAAAAAAAACAAAACAACCACCAATGCAGATGAACTTGTAAACCTTGTTTAAGACACTTCTGCTTTGCTAGAGAGGTGCTTGGGCTATACACACATGGTGTCAGGTCAGCTTACAACATCGGGTTAAGGTGCCAGTTGGGTTTCTATGGTAGGTTATTGTGTGCTTATACAGCTCCTGATGCCTGAAGTGACTTGTTCCTAGTGAGCGGGCATACATCTCTGCCCCACCGCATGGTCCCATTTCCACATCACCCTCATACCTTCATGCTAAAACACAGTTGCTGTTTCTGGTGCCAGTTCTTTCTGCTCCAGGCCTTAAAATACAGTGTTGTTCCTCCTCTGCTTTATTTTTCACCTCCCGCTTGCTCTTGTTGGGCTCCTCAGCTGCCCTGTCTTCTCTGTCCATCCACCACCACTTTGCCTCCCTGTGTCTTTCTCCCCTCATCTTTTGCCTGTACCCTCTTCCCCACCTCAGAAGCTGCTGATTATCTGGTCCTTGAGTAGGACAAGGAGTCACTCTTACAGTTTTTTTCAGTAAACTAGTGCTGCTAGCATGGGTGCGTCTTTTCTGATGAGTATGCTGACCCCTCGGGGGTAAACCACTGCTCCTCCGAGTAGGCTGGAAAAATGTGTTGTTCAACATTGTCATAAATTGCATATTTCATGCACCGTTGACTTCCATCTCCACTCTTTGCTCCCTCATACCTTGTTACCAGTACTGGTTCCAGCCAGTCTAAACCTTCAAGCAACTTCCAACAGCTGCTCATTTAGGGTAGAAGGAAAAAAAACCAAACCCACCAAACAACAAAACAAAACCTTGAAAAGCCCACTCACAAGAAAATTGATTCTATCACCTCCTGTAAGGTAAGCTTTTCCATGCAGAAAGGCCTGATCTTGAATCCTGACAGAAGGAACACTTACTGCTGAACAAAGAAGGGATTTAAAGGCTGATTGTTTTCCTTCCCAAAAAGGACTTTTTCGCCTGAGCTGGGGCACCCACAGACAAGACAGTCTCTTTTTGCTTAATACAACAAGTTTGTCGCTTTGGATTTTTTAATTCTTGTGAGAAAACTTCAAGATTATGCATTTATTAGTTTAGCTTCGCAGTGCTGTTGGTATGTGCTACCCGCTTAACTTTTGCTGGGCTTCTGTCTATATACCCCTACATGTAAAAATAGGAAGGCACAATGAATTCTACCATCAGGGCTGCAAGTTATGCACGTGGGCCTGGAAGTAAAAACATCTCTTATTAAATAAGAGTTGATCTTATAATGAGAAAAAAAACATATTTTCTAAAGATATTCTAGTCTGAAATCATCAGCAGATAATAAAGTTCCAAATAAATTACCGAGTGTAAGCAAGAGCATGTATCTAACAGTATTTGCCACAGAAGATTAAAATCATGGGATTCAGTGTGACAAATGAATTATGGTACTGGAAGTGGATCATGTGTTGCATTGAACTGTAACAAATACCAGTGTGAGTAAGGGCTGGCAAAATATGCTCACAGGAATGTCCGTGATACCATTATAACAATTTAGATAATTATATAAATCAAATAGCAAATATTCTCATTTCTTCAGACAGGGCATCTCATTATTGTTATGCCTTTTAGCATCTGAAAAGTATACTTTTAATAGTATCTGGAGATGGTTTTTGAATTAAAGGTATGGTGAACTTGCTACTGTTCAAATCAAGGAGACCTTTTTAAGTAGAAAGAATTTTGAGTGTTTGGGTTAACGTGGATTAAGAAACCGGGTGTGAAAAAGTAAAGCTTCTGTTAAAAAAAGAGAGAATGCTCTTCACTTAAACATTGCTACATCTAACCACTCTGAGAGAACACAAATTTTCGTAGTGCTTAAAATATGATCTAGCTGCAGAGCCTAAGATATTAAGAGATTTTTTTCACCTGTTCTTAAATATTATATGGCAAGCATGTGAACCATTAGCCTCAAGATGCAATACCTCCTCACACTATCTAAAGACTTTTTGTAAACTGTAACGTTCCACCTGCTGTTGTTTAAGACCTAAGATTATAGAGATCTGAGACACCTTTGGTTTGTTTGATATTGTAGCAGAATGATCGTGGGAAGCTTGTAATACTTTATAGCTCTGGAAAGTAGAGTGAATTTTGAGACTCTGATCACAAGCTGGGAACAGAAAAGAGTTCAAGATCTGCTCTACACAAATAAGACTCTAACTAGATTGGAGGAAAACTGTTTCCAAATTTTTGATGTGCAGTAATAAGTATAATAGTAATTATTGTGAATGCAGTGTAGATATTTCATGAAGAATTAATGTAGGACTGAAATAAAATGATGGGTAACAGTGGGGGAGATAAACCCAATGTCTTGACACTTCAGAGCTCTAACTGTGGCCTCGGACATCGCTGGTGGACTTGGGTTTGAAGCACTGTAAACAGGGCTTTGGGGCATGCATCTGCATGGACTTGAGATCAGAGTGAAAGGAACAAGTCCCAGCTCAGACTTCCCTGTTCTGAGTGTATAATAAGTATTTATAAATACCATACAAGCAGATGTACCTATTTTTCTCTTTGAGATCACAATATTTTTTTAGCCTCGATGATAATATAAAGGCCTGGTTGGTTTCTCTCTTCTCAGGGGCACCTCTGATGGCTCCTTCTTATTCTGATTCCTTTTAGTCTAATTAAGTTTACTGACCTGAAACTTATCACAGTGTATAAACTCTTTCACTCTTGTGTTTCCATGTTTCTGTCTCTATTTAAACTACAGCAAATAAGAGATATGTTACAGAAAAATCTGTGTCCTTTTCAGCAGGTTAAGACTATACGTCAGTTATTGAATTTACCACAGTCAACTAGCATGTAATAGTCCAACCAGGTTAAAAACAAATGTGTGTGTTTATCCATGTGTTCACATGTGTAGTGAAAACAAATGTTCCTTATTTTCTATATAAAAAAATATATGATCAGTGGGACTGTATGCAGAAAAAAAAACCCAAATGACCATTCTTAGTAAGAAATATATCCTACTGTGTTCATTTATGTCTTAGAGTTGTTTTCCCAAAGAATACATAATTTAAGTTTTTCTGCGGAAAACCAGCATGCCAGCCACATTCCTGGTGGTGCTAACAGGTCTGTCTGGAGGGGAAGGAAGATACCTGTCACGGGAGCATCAAATCCCTTGTTAAGCTGGTGAATGAGACAATCAAGGGATTTGCTTTCTCAGGCTGCTGAGCAGAGTTTGCCAAAGAGCCTGTTTGACAGTTTGCAGGTGATGTGAGGGGGTGAAGGTGGAAATTACACTTCTGTGGCTTTGCTGAGAATGCGGTTGATAAGTTGTCTCTTCTTGTAGATGTGGGAGACTAATCTTCCTGGGCCTTTTCCACATAGGGCACGGAGCACTTGACAGTCTGCTCTGTGGCAAGTTTTTGCAGGGTACAAATGTGCCTTTCCTTTGGGAGACCATCACACTCCCCGAACAACCACTTCTTTTGGCAAAAGATGAGTGGCAGCGAGTCAGAGCCAAGTAACTTGGCCTTCCTAACACAAACCGCTTTGACTCAGCTGAATAGAGAAGCAAAATTCTTCAGTTCAAATGTTATTTTGGTCCAAAGTATTTGTCAGTTGTGGAGCTGTGTTTGTGGAAGTGTTGCTTTTTGTTTTGGTTTGTTTTCCCTCTCCTTAAAGTTCTGGATTCTTTGAGACTTGCTTGCAGAGTTTGGTGTTAAGATTCAAAACCACTTTATATGAGGCATTTTCTCAAGTATGTGGCTCCATAAAGTCATGAAGGAGCATCCAGCTTCACGATAGACAGTGGTGCAAATATGCTGTCACCTCCTGCATTGGCAAAGACAAAGATAAGATCCGTTCTCACAAAACAACATACTGGTAATTGGGCACACTGAAGATGTTAGGTGAATGCACAAGTTACCAAATATAGCTTTATATTGTCCCCATCAGCAGATGTACACACTGCCTTTATTAGGCAAATGGATAGAGACAAGCATAGCTACACTGTAATAGTTATTAAAATGAGTTGGAAAAAATAGCAAGGACTTTTTATACAGCATGATTTGCAGTAGCAGCTTGTTCCTAGAGAGATGTGAATTGGTTTTGTCTGCAACTAGAGGAAGGCTGTTCATCAGGGGCCAGTTGCAGCTCTGGGAATGACAGTGCAGTGTGCTGGGGTGATGGCTGCAGTGCTGCTTTGGCCTGGCAGTTCAAGCCTGCTCCTGTTGCTCTTACTCAAGCTTCTGTTTGTGATAGTGGGAGATTTACTTTACTGAATTTTGCAGCATCGAGTGTCATCCTTACCAAATTTTTGAGGATCTGCAGAACTCTCAAATGTCGGGATCAAGACTTCTTTATGTAAAGTTTCTAAAAACAGATCTTCCGGTTTGGTTTCAGACACTCGGGAAGTCTGGAGACATTGGGTCGGCGGGTCTGATTTGGTTCAAGACTAAATCTGAGAAACACGTTTCAGTTGTTGCATCCAAAGGGAGGTTGACTTTCAATATGCTCTTTCTCCCACCCTCCACAAACAGGGACACACATGCACACCTGCACTTATCTCTACTGCCAGACCAGGGAGATGTTTGTCTGATGCTGTGAATTGGGGCCTGTTAGCTGTCAGTGCTCTTGCATCGAGTCTTTAGTGGGAGCTGTTTCAGCAGTGTTTTGATTTTCAGTGTTTGTGTGTTCCATTGACATGTGTCATAAAAATATATACTTAATCAAATTGATCTGGTATTTTAACATGAAACTGCAATATACATTACATCTGTCAGTAAAAGTTCTTTGTTTAACAAATTACATTTTTCTCACTACTGCAGCAACAGAACCACGCTGATGGTGCAGAAGGTCTTAGTTGCTAGAAATGAGATGACTGATAAACACAAATGCAGGTGATGCAGAAATATATGGCCTGGTTTGCTGGGATTTCTTTTTTGTTTTCTAAAGAGTACTTAGAAGCTGGAAGTGTTCCTCACCATGCAAATATCACCTCTCTGTACCTATTGTATAATCATTCATGCGTATATGTTTGTTTATCTAAAGGAAATACTACAGACAGCTCTGCAGTTTTGCTTGGGGGACAGCTGAGCTTATTCTGCATAAACCTTGACTCCCCAGGTAATGAGCTCCTCGGTTACAGCTGGAGTCAGCGGGAGCTCCTGTGCCCGGCAGCCAAAGGCAGGCATCTAGTGGAGTATTGCAACCACAATCTCTGCGTGTTTCTAGAGCGTAAAAAATTGTCTGAATGACAAGTTCTGTGGAAAATTGCTGATGGAATATCTTCATGGTTCCCTTCTGCCAGAACAGCAGGGAGAAGATTGTCCTACTTGTGCAAGAAAGCAGCAATGTGCCTAACTGGATTCAGTTTTCTGTTGATTTGTGCCTCTGCTTTGCTCCTTGGATGATTTGCTCGTGACTTGCCACATTTGTTTTATTTTTCATTCATTTCTGCACAGTTTGGGCATGGTGCAAAAGAGGAATTTCACCACTGAAAAGTGAGAAGGCAGACGTCTCATCTGCAAAGTTTTGAGCAAAGTTGCTAATTATTGCCAGGAGAGATCAGAAAGCTCATGAGAGGCTAAACAACCCAGCTGCCCAGAGACGGTCCTAGGAAAACATGCTTCTGTGAACCATCCCCAGAGACATCACTGCCTGCTGCGCTGGATGACTTTCATCTGCCTCTAATTGCACCTGTCTGTGGTCTGGTGCCTAGCTGCCAAGCAGGGCATTTTTTCTAATTCATTTGTCACTTTGCACTTCATGAATATATAATTTCTTCTATTTGGCTCCAGCAGTTATCCTCTACAGTTCTGCTATGATGAAGAGGGATGCCAAGTACTATACTTCTCTTGTGCTCCTTTTATCATGAAGGTATAAATAAATGAAATCAAGGTTGGTAAGGAAGGTAGTCAGAGTCCTGCTTCACCCAGTGAGAAGGCAGTTATGCCATCATCTACACATCATTTCCACAGCCTCTTCCAGTCTTGCATTCCTTGAAATTCAGGATACCCCTTTCTTTGTATGAGGTTCTGCTTGTGGTCCTGGTTGGCCATGATACTGATGAAACTCACAATCTGTATTAATAGTTGGGTTCATTGAAACTTATTAACTTCTCATATGACCCTCAGAGTAATTTCCAACAATTTTTGCTGACTTTTATATCAGCTCAGCGAGTCTCTTTTTGTCATGCAAAACTCATTAATTTCATTGGAATTTTGTTTTGAAGTTTTGGGTTCATTCACACCCATGATAGAAAACAAAGTACAAAGCCAACACCAATTAAAATCACTAAAAGCTTCTTTTTCAATAACTGTGCATGGTGACATCCTTTTGCAGGCTGTGTTCTGTCATCTATAGGAAATGTCATTTCTTGCTGTAGTAACATGACTGTGTTTGAAAGGGTTACATCAGATGTCCTGTTTGAGTAAATTTGATTATTCATATCAAAGTGTCTGGTTTATATTCATTTGAGCATGAGGATCTAGCCTGAGATTTTGAAAACTCATGTGTATAAGCTTAATCTTCAAACTGCAAACAAGACAGTGAACTGACGTACTGTTGCCACAAGCCTAGGAGAGGTGTACAGAGCATGAGCTACTGTGTCTGGTAAATCTGAAACATGCAAATGTCACTCCAATCTTCAAAAAGGGCAAGAAGGAGGACCTGGGAAACTATAGGCCAGTCAGCCTCACCTCCATCCCTGGAAAGGTGATGGAGCTGCTCATCCTGGAGGTCATCTCCAGGCATGAAGAAAAAAAGAAGGTTATCAGAAGTAGTCAACATGGATTCACCAAGGGAAGATCATGCTTGGCCAACCTGATAGCCTTCTATGATGGGGTGACTGGCTGAGTCGATGAAGGGAGAGCAGTGGATGTGGTTTATCTTGACTTCAGGAAGGCATTCAACACTGTTTCCCATAACATCCTCACAGACAAGCCAAGGAAGTGTGGGTGGGATGAGTGGACAGTGAGGTGGATGGAGAACTGGCTCAACAACAGAGCTCATAGAGTTGTCATCAATGGGGCAGAGTCTGGTAGGAGACCCATAACTAGTGGTGTCCCCCAGGGGTCTGTGCTGGGTTCAGGCCTGTTCAATATATTCATCAGTGACCTGGATGAAGGGACAGAGCGTACCCCCAGCAGGTTTGCCGATGACACCAAGCTGGGAGGAGCGGCTGATGCGCCAGAACGCTGTGCTGCCATCCAGCGAGCCCTGGGCAGGCTGGAGAGCTGGGCCGAGGGGAACCTCATGGGATTCACCAGGAGCAAGGGCAAGGTGCTGCCCCTGGGGAGGAACAGCCCCCGGCACCAGCACAGGCTGGGGCTGCCCTGCTGGGAAGCGGCTCTGCTGAGAAGGCCCTGGCAGTGCTGGTGGGCAGCCAGTGCCCCTGAGCCAGCGCTGGGCCCTCGGGGCCAAGAAGGGCAGCGGTGTCCTGGGCTGCATGAACAGGAGTGTGGGCAGCAGGGCGAGGGAGGCCATCCTGCCCCTCTGCTCTGCCCTGGGGAGGCCGCAGCTGGGGTGCTGTGTCCAGTGCTGGGCCCCCAGTGCCAGAAGGACAGGGAGCTGCTGGAGCAAGGCCAGCGCAGAGCCACAAGGATGCTCAGGGGATGGAGCATCTCCCTGGGGAGGAAAGGCTGAGAGACCTGGGCTTGTTCAGCCTGGAGAAGAGAAGGCTGAGGGGGATCTCCTCAGTGCTGATCAGTGTCTGAAGGGCGGGTGTCAGGAGGGTGGGACTGGGCTCTTCTCAGCGGTGCCCGACGACAGGACAAGGGGCAACGGGCACAAGCTGGAACACGGGAAGTTCCACTGAAATCTGAGGCAAAACCCCTTTGCTGTGCGGGTGCCAGAGCAGCGGCCCAGGCTGCCCAGAGAGGCTGTGGAGTCTCCTTCCCTGGAGCCATTCCCACCCCGCCTGGACGCGGTCCTGTGCCCCCTGCTCTGGGGGTGCTGCTCACGCAGGGGCTGGACTGGGGGATCTCTGGAGGTCCCTTCCAACCCCTGCTGTTCTGTGATTCTGTATTTAGGCTGAGGAAATCATGACCTGAGATGTTTAGAATTCCATGGAGGATTTTGAGTCCATGTTCCTTTTAAATAAATAGCGTTGTCTTTCTTACCTTTAAGAAACTCAGTGGCATATAAGCAATAATTACACCACCAGCACTGCTCTGTGATTGTATATTCTATTACATATTGTATGATTGCTCTGTGAACCCCAGATGAGTTGGTGTGTGCTGGCTTTGTCTTGCTTTTGTAGTCCTACTATCCTTCATGGCTTTCTATAGGGTTTTATATTTGTCTGTGACTTTGTAAATGTATTCCACATTGTTTTGAGGACTGAGTAATTGTTTTCTGTCTCATAGTGTCTGTTCACTGAACCAAGCCCAAAGCTACACATGCTTTTAATCCTAATATTCCCTGTAATTATAACAAACCTAGCTGCATATCTTTAACTTTCCACTGTAGCTTGTATTCTATTCAGTCTTTCAGTAGGAACTGTCCTTAAGCTAAACTTTTGGTTTCACCAGTATATAAGGTTTTTCATTCAGATTTCCACAACACTTTCAAGTTGAACCACAAGTGCTGATATGTAATTCAAAGCGTTGTATCAAATAATGCTGTGTCATAATCTGCTGAGAGTACTGAGGCATTGTCTCAGCTCTTGTTTTGGCAGACTTGACGGCAGTCCCTCTGGCTGCCTGCTGTGATGCCCCTCCAGTGCTAGCGGTGTGTCTGTGTGGTGGTCTCCTTTACATTTGTAACTACTGGGCCCCATATTTCTTAATGGTGATTTCTGTAGCTTTAGTACAGTGTTTTTGAAATGCTGGAGATTATTTGGGGCTGTACTTTTGCTATATCTTTTGCAATGCTTTCTTTTGCGTTTCGCTTGCCTTTTGACCTGTGAAATTTCTTTTGAATTCTTACTCTTATGACCTGCTTTTCAGTTTCCTCCCTAAATGGTGAGTGTCTCGTCTAGTTTCACCTTGCTTTCACTACAACATTTTCATTCAACACAATATGATTTCTCTGAAGGCAGAAACAGCTTGCCTATAGACCTGTATTTGTCAGCAGTCTCTTCTTTGAGCACAGTCACTGTCTTATAAGAAAAGCTGCCAAAGTATCACAGTTCTGTTTTGGCTCATTAATTTAAGAGCAATCAAATATGCTTCAGCAGGCTTTCTTTCCTTCTGCAGGCCTCTTTAATATTCATATCTTTTAACAGGTGTATTTCAGATTGTGGTATTTTTCAGACTTGCAAACTTGAGGTTAATAGCTCGCCTTCTCCTCCTGGTTTACTTGAATGATATTTAGGAGATCAATGTCTTCAGGGCCTTAGGGCAACATTTAAGAAAAATCACTCTTCTCTATGTGTCTCCATGGTGCTTGAGTCCATCTTCTTCCTTGTGGATACCAGGGCTCTGTTTAAATGTTCCAGGATTTTGAAATTTCGCTAGTGATTGTTACCTATTTAGGAACTTTAATTGTTCCACTTCTTGTTTCTTTTCTTTTGGGCTCAAGTGCTTGGGTTTTGGTTGTGGGTTTTGGGTTTTTTTCCTTTTTCTTTTTTTTTCTTCTCTTCTCTCCCTCTGGTTTTCACTTTTAAAAATTTTGCTTGGAGGTCTCATCTTCTCTTTATGCAATCAGAGTCTATTCCAGCTTCAGATAGTAACAGAAGAGGGAGGTGATGCCTCAGTGCATAGAGATTTCTGTGCTCCCAGGGTCTCATATTCTTTTAAGTGAATCCAGTAATCATAAGCATCTCAGTCACGCATAATTTAGTTATATGTCAAGAGAGATGTATATGAGGTGAATGTTACAAAAAGAAAGGAACCAAAGGACCCATTTCAGTGCTGCTTTCTTAGCAGAAGGGTGTAACTCGTTTTAAAAGAAGGGAGGTTTTATCTGCCACAAAGCTCATAAATTATTTTGAGGTGAAGCTTGAAGGGTGGAGAATAAAATTGGAATGAAAGACTATAGTCTTCTCAGATTTAGTCGGGTGATAGTTCCTTGAGGCTGGACTGACACTTGCTGTCCACCAGGGAAATAGTATTTGCTTCAGAATTCAGCTTGGAAAAGAAAATCACGTTTCTGTTTTCTGCAAAGGTGAAACGCTTTTCTGGCTCTGTATGTATGTATGCATGCATTAGGGAAACTGCTTTCTGGTAGTGCAAACCTGCTTTTCTCTGTCCTAGAGAACCAGTTATTTCTGTTCTGCTCCTCTGACACCTGATAATCTCTTGGTTGTCTGTCCTTATCCTGCTCTTAGCATTGCTGGTCGGGGACGTCCTTGTCGCACGCCAGGTAGCTCTGGCAGGGCTTACTGCCAACTGCACAGCCTGAAGAATGTTTGAGCTTCTACCTTTCCCACCCGGAGAAACACAGTCCTGATGATCATCATGGAGTAACTGCATTCTTACTAGTCCAGTAGGGTTTCAGCAGCACAGCAGGAACTGTCTTCTCTAGCCTGAATATTGCAGCAACATGCAAGAACTAAGGTGTCTTTCTTCTTCCTAGTGGATGGCTAGCTGGGAGCACAATGTGGTTGTGATTGATGTCTTTTTGATTTGGAGATTATAGCCATATACTGAAAAGAGTTAACGTGAAATACTGGCAATAGTAAAGCTTAAAATATTCCATCATTTGTTGTTCCTGTTTTATCTCCTGTTGCTTCTTGAATATGTTGTATGATGTCCCAAGAATGGAGTTATGAAAAGGCAATTTCTTAAGCATTAAGAGATGAGGTTATGGCCACAGGCAGGAGGGTTGTGACTGAGGTCGACCCGGCAGCTGCAGCCATGTATTCTCCATATGGGATTGTTTGGGAACTATGCCGAGTCATCTCATTGTCAGTGATTAAATCAGAGGTAACTCGTGGGACTCGTTAAAATTACCCTGTATAAAACTTGTCTAAATATGAACAGTAAGTCTGGATGGATATGAGATTTTTCAGCTTGTTGAAAACCCATGTACATATATGAAAACAATAAGCTATAAACATATTTGTTATAATTATGATCTCTTAGTGGATAACATGTAAGCAAGAGATAAAATTGCCAGGCAATAAATATTTAACCAACTCTGGGTGTAATGCTGCTGAGTTTTTACTGCTGCATGAGTCAGAGGTTCTTCTTAACGAGTTCAGCCTGTTCAGTTTGCTGCAGGGGGCTGTTGTTCGAGGCACTCTTATTTGGAGGTACCGCTTTCAGCATGGAAGCCCCTTTCACAGATGTTTGGAAACCAGCTGGGGCAGACTTTTGCTCATGTTCAATGAAGGCCAGATCTAACATCAGTTAAATTTAACAGGGAAGGTCACTCTGACTTCACGGGAAGTTCCATGAAGCTCTACAGCCTGAATATTTTATTTTTTTTTTGCAAGTACTCCTCTTCCTACTCCTGATCTGAAAAAAATCCGAGAAGATCATTTACCAGCTTCCCTGTGGCCTCTGCTGAATGCAAAGCAGTGTATATAACTGTGCGGCAGAGGACTGGAAATAAGTACGTGTTCTCAGTTTAAAGATGAAAAGAAAAACATCTGAGAGGAGACTGTGAGTAGAGGCACACAAGAAACCTACAAAATGGATGGCTTTGTTGAACCAAATTCCTATCTCTTTAATAATTCCTGACTATTTTCAACAGCTATTTGCATAAATAGTCCTTTTTTCCCCTGACATAGATTTGACTTTTCTGCAGAAAAATTATAGAACGCTGACTTGTTGACAGTTCAATCTTCTGCCCTATTTTACCTTTATGTGCTCTCCAGGTTTAGCTGTTAGTCACCTTTACCAAGAGCATTTGAAAGGCTCAGTATAAATCTTGGTATGTGCCATTTCATCTGTGAAATGGATGTCTTATTTTCCTGTGGAATACGCAGAAGACACACACACCAAAGTGATTTCTCACTTTGAGTTGTAGTTAGACCTAAAACCAGAGTATTCATTTGTAATGGCATCTTGCTGGAATTTCCATGGAAATGGCTTCTACTGGAGAAAGGCAGCATATTCTGAGGTTACAGATAAACATCCAGTCCAGGCCTGTTTGGATATGCCTTTTTATTATGCTCACTAAGCTAGTTTATCAAGTCGGAAGCATGTTTCCTGGAACAGAGGAACACCTGAGCCTGTCAGTGTTATTTATTCATTGTTTATAGCAGTACGAAGCTGCTGCCAAACTGCCAGTGGTGTCCAGTCTCCGTAAGGAACTTGCCAAAAAATGTCCTGTTTGGGAGTGCTTGAATGGCTCACCAAGCCATCTGGTGTGGAAGAACACATAAACACAGGAATTCATTAACTGTAACTAGTCTTCACTGAGCATGTACAAGATGAGATTTTTTTTTTTTTCAGATGTTTAACTTGGATGGAAACTACCTGGTTGCAAATTTGTGGTTCCCTTTAACAAAGCACAGAGCTGCAAGGACACCTCAGCTGAGCAGATGTAAATAAATGCTTAATGTTGTTGGCCATGCCGTCTTCCCTGCCCCATACTGCAGTGCTTCCTGAACGTCTTTTTTCTTAGGGGTTGCTGAGAAAATATGCTGTAAGAGGATAAGTGCCTCCTAGCCTGGTCATTTAAACCTAAAATTTCATATTTTTTTTTAATTTTTAAAGGAGGTATTGAGAATCCGTCTTTACCTGCCTGTTATTGCATATTAGTAATGCAGGAAGGTGTAAAGCATTGCTTATTGATATCCATCATAGGCATAATATTTTCTGATTATGCTTGATACAGAGGCACTGGCTGATTTAAAAATAAGTAAAAGTTTCAATGTGTAGCAATGTTTGCATATCTTCTTTCAAGATTTTAGCTTTTCATTTACATTTATGGCTTACAGAACTTCAACAGCACAGCGCTTATCTACAGAAATATTACAGCATATATATTACAGCGATGCCTCGGTGTAGCCAGGTATTCTGTGGTAAAACCAGGAAAGACTTCCTCAGAAGAGTAGAGCGTGACAGCGCTAAAATACAAATATCCTAAATTGTTGTCTCCTTGTAAATTCCCTCTTTCCTTTTACATGTGTGCCAGGAGGAGACCAGGTGATGTAAATCTCAGCTAAGTTCTGGGCGAAATGTGAAGGCAAAATTCCCTTTGGTTTTGAAATCTTCACTAATTAAGAGCAAAAGGACTTTAACAGTCATCTTTCTTTTGTAAATTGCTTGCTTAGCCATGTGTTTCTTTCAGCTTTGACATTGGAAATAAACACTCACCTCTGATTAGAGAACAAACATGGTGTTGCAAACTTTGAGCTTTAACACTGACAGGAAAACATTTGCTGAAGACAAAACTGTCATCAAGGAAATACTTTAGGTTTTCAAGAAGGTTGTTTCTAATGACAACCTTAAATTTGCTCTCTTTCATGCCTAAAGTTGTGTTAGGGTTTGCATTCATAGCCATGTAGTTATGGGATGGCTCTTCCACCTCGGATCTGTGTTGTTATGCACAGAGCAAACCTGCTGCTGCTACCTGCTCCTCTGTGCTGGGCTCTTTTTGGACCTGGCTTGTAGTGAATTTAATCATTCCTTGTGGAAGTGGAGGGGGAAAAGCTGACAAGCTCAACCATGGACGCGATGGAGCTGATTCCTTCCCTCCAGAGCATCAGGCCCTGACGAGTTATTGAGCAGTTCATGTGTACTAGTCTATTTGCTTCACCTTTTCTACAAGATAATAGGCTGATTTATTTGAGAGCTGGACAGATGGGAAGGGCAATATCCTGCTGGATTCTTTTCAGAAGTTTCACTCGAAACTAGGAGACCTTAAGGGACTTCTATTTAGAGAGAGGGTGTAGATGCATGGCAACGCAGCCTGATTGAATGTGCATCTTGTTACAGCTTAACTCATGCAAAATGAAAGCACTGATGAGCCAGATTGTTATTTTTTTTTTTTAGTGACTAGACTATTAGTCGTAGATTTTTATTGTATTGCAAAGGTCTGTTGGTGACTAATGGCAGATTTATGCTTGTATTTTGTCCTCCTGGCAGAAATGTGAAATCTTTCTCTCTGGGACCATCTCTGGTTGGAACGATCTGTTACTGGGGTATTTCTGTAGTTTGCAGTGATCTTCTATCTTGCATGAAATGAGGTGCAAGCTTTCATCATGGCAAGAGAGATGTCTATGTTTGAGACAATATAGTGCAAACCATGCTTGGCATATGATGATGCTGAGAGGAGCCTGAGAATGGCCTTTTCATCTGTGTTGTGGAGTATTTTTACCTGTATTGGGTAGTCTCTGCAGCTTGAGGTCATGACATCTCTTCTTGATTCAGATAATTACTCACAAAACTCTTATGTTTTCTCTTACTAACACAGACCACATCATTGCAAAGACTAGAGATAGCAAGAGAAAAGGGTCTAGTCAACAGTGAAGACAGTTCTGGAGATGCTTCTAGGTTATCTCTCTCTCTCCTTTTGTAGCCTGGGATGGGCTGTTGGTAGCCCACAATGCTATTTGTATGCAGAGGTATTCATTGTACTGGGCGTATTAGCAAACTCAAATCCAGGAGCTTCCAAAATTCAGTTTGAGATTAGTTCTGAACCATTTTTGCCTTCAGGCTTTATTACATGCATCTTTTAAAACAGCTTATCTAAAGCTTCAAATTAAAATGTGAATGCATATGTAAGTACGTAAAAACTGAAATCTATTTTTTATGGCTCAAGAACACTTTCTTATAACTGTGTGGTTTTGACTGTCATAATGCTCATATCTTGGATGACAGGTAATCCTTTTGAATCTTTCTTTGTTGTAAATGATATTGAAATGTTTCACTGCATCTGTACCAGTTCTGGCTAAAGTGCTGTACCAATGTATGCTTTAAATTATTTTTGTACCTGATAAAAATGTGAGAAAAACTAATGTTTTCACACACAGAAAAGGAGGAACATTGTTCTTTGTTCTACCTTGTAAAATCTGCAAAAGACAAAGTTGAACTTGATTCATCAATTGAAGGGAAGCTAAATAGTTTGTTTTAGCTTGGGGCAAAGACCAGAGGTGACTTTTTTGTTGAAGTATCTTTTAGGAAATAACGAAAAATCTAGTGGTCACGTAGCTACCCTTATCTTCCTTTCAAAGAAAAAAAATAGAAATATTGAAAATGGACATATTTCTGCTCTAATGCATGAAAGTTAGACCCTGGGGTCACACCAGTATCTCTGAAGTGTAGCTTGTATCCCTTCCTATGAGCTATTGAACGGCTCCAGGAAACTGAATAGCTTTAAAATGTCGAGTCTAACTTCTGCAAATCCCTGCAGTGGATTAAATATTTATACAGGTGGGATCACGGACAGGTACCACGTCTGTGTGTTCAAGGCAAGGAGTTGGACAGATTTCTCTAGCTTTGTTTATATTCTCTTTGCTCGGTCTTTAATCTGGTTTAACCTGAACAGTCTTTGCTTGAGCTTGGACACGTTATCAACACAACTGAGTGGGTGCCCCTGGAATTCCCTCATAGGAAACGCTCTGCATCATGTGCTTAATGGCAGCTTGGTCATTCAAGAATTGAAAGTATTGAGCTGACAGAGTACAGGCTGCCTGGGAGTTGCCACCTAACGTGTCAAGTAGGGCTCCTGGAGAGGATATAAGCCTTCCCCATCAGCAGAGGCTGTCAGAGGTGCCCTGAGTGGCGATGCCTGTGCCACAGAAGGGAAGGGACACTGGAGATCGGTAGCGTTAGGGAAGAAGTGGGATGGTAGAGGCAAAGGTGGCGAGGATCCCGTAAGTGAGGAAACAAGTGTCCCCTGTACAAGCAGTAGAGGAAGAGCATTGCTGGAAAGTGTCATTTTTATTGCTGAGGGATCTGCACGCTGCAAGTAAAGATGGGGTTTGAGAATTAGAGAGTTCTCTAGCAGCGGTTTGCAGTATGCATGTATGAGCACAATATAAGGCAGGTGCCCACAGAGTGAGTGTAGCTTCACTAGCTACACTATTTACTCTGCAATAATTTATTTTAGCCCCCTGAGTGAAGCATGCCGAACCTGGAGTCACACTGGGATTTTTCAAAGAATAGAGTATGTTGTTAAGGGAAGCAGCTTATGCAAACCTGGGGAATAAGCCTTCTCAGAGGTTTTGAACTAAATCGAATAATATATTATTGAGAACTGCCAGTATGAACTAAATGGGCACAGCCCAGTGAAGCCCCAGTGAAGCACAGCTGGGGAGGCACAGTAGCCCAGGTTAC
>VZTV01079346.1:0-17251 GCA_013400875.1 Anhinga rufa
CAGGCAGACAGACCCCCATCCCCCATCCCTGGACAGACGGACCTCCACCCACCCGTGACAGGCAGACAGACCCCCATCCCCGGACAGATGGATTTTTTCCCACCTGTGGCAGGCAGACAGACCCCCAGACTGATGTGCCCGCCAGGACAGATGGACACCCCTTTGGCAAAGGCAGCTCAGGGCCGCATTTGCTCCTTCTTCCCACCTCTCCTGCAGAGAGAACCACGGAGATCGGGCGGCTGATCAGTTCCTACCTGGCGAAGGAGAAGAACCTGGAGGACCACACCGTTCACCTGCTTTTCTCCGCAAACCGCTGGGAACACGTGTAAAGATAGTGTTTGTTAAGTTGTAAAAGAAAAACGCATGGTGTTGAATCCTCCCGGGGTTTTAGCTTGTAGTGGGTACAGAAGGTATGAGAATACAACCCTGTTTAGGGAGGGAAACATGGCTGGAGGCAATGTCTCAGGGGCTTTTACAGATTTGGATTTAATCTCGGATCAAATCCCACAGTTTGGTTTTTTTGGAATCGTCAGGTGTGATATTTATTTCGAATCCCTGTGCCATACTGGATTCAAGAACTGGGGAGCTAAGACTGTACAAGCCTAGACTGGGAATTTACTTTCCTGAATGAAGAGACCTTGCTTTGCAAGGAAGTCTGTGTGGGTGAGGGAGTGGTTAAAGAACCGAGTCCAAACTTCCTCTCTAGCCGAAGGCTGCATTCAGCTGTAAGTGGCTGTCCTTGCTTTTGGCCTCTGAGTCTTTGTGTGTGGAGCTAGGGAAATCAGTGTCGGCTGTTTTTTTTACCTGGAAATCTAGATTGCAAAATTAATTTAAAAAAAAAAACAAACCCTTCGCTGATTTTGCTGTAGTGGCAGTGTCAAGCAAACTGGGAAAGTGCAAGGCAGATCAGTGAGCTGTTAGAAGAAATGTCATTGTCATGAGTAAAGGAGGTTTCAGCTATGGCAGAGTGTATCACAAATCTACTGCACCACTTAGAAAGGGAAGAGGACTAAGCTGGTCATGTCCGAGTGTAGTTCAGCTGTGATCTTGCTTGTAAGCCCTAGAGCTGCCTACAGCAGTGCCCTGCACTGGGGCACCCTGAACTTGGGTGCCCTGAAAGGGTATTTCCTTCATGTCTCTTAGAGGACAGAATACAAATGGCTGTTTATCCGCAATCAGTATCACAGATAACCCTGACACTGCTAATGATCACTGATAGTGATGACATACCTTAACAGAGATGCACTGGCCTCATGAGCTGTCTTTTAGATGAACTCCTTTCATTTGTATGACTATAAAGGAGCGTAACTATTTTTTTTCTCCCACGTGATTTTCAGACCATTGATGAAAGAGAAACTACGTCAAGGGATCACGCTTGTGGTTGACAGATATGCCTTTTCTGGAGTGGCCTTCACAAGTGCCAAAGAGGTGAGTGAGACCTACAGCAGCCGCTGCCCCGCTCTGCATTTGGGGAAGCAGCTCCAGTTAGACGCCTGATAGAGATGTCAGTGTGCGTGGCTGAGGCTCCAGAGGACTGGGGAAATGTGGATTGAAACTGAGGGATGGAAATATAAGCCCAGGTATTGACATGGTCTGTTTGCCTGGGTCTGCCCCTTCCCCAGAAAGAGCAGAGAAACTCATTTGGTTACTTTTTGTAGATCTGGACAGGCTCCTGGCTGTGGGGAAGCCGGTGCACTTGACTCCGGAGAATGATTATGCAAGTTTATTTGAGATTCTCCACGCTTGCTCTGGCTGCTGGCCCATAAATTTGCAGAGAATAACAGAACCACGTACATTGGAAGGGACCTGTGGAAGTCACGAAGCTCAACCTCCTGCTCAAGAGTAGGTCTAACATCAGGCAGGCTGCTTGGGGCCGCATACAGCCACGGTTTGAGTATTTCCAGGGATGTAGATCCACAATCTTTCTGGGCTCTTTTTTCAGTGTTTGCTCACCCTCATGGTAAAAATGATTTTCTTCATTTAGCCTGAACTTCTCATGTGCCCACTTGTGCCTTTTGGCCTGTCTCTGCTTTCAAGACAAGTCAGGTCTGTCAGCTTCCCTTTGGGTCATTCAACGCAGCTATAAGATACTCCTGAGTCTTGTGCTCAATTCCTGTGCTCCGAGGAGGCTGTCGGGAAGATCAACCAGCTGTCTTGGGCCCCTTTGCCACGCATGTGAGTTTCCCAGGGCATCCTGCTAAGAGGTCCCTAACAAACAGAAATCTGCTCTCCTGAAGTCTACGCTGGCGATTCTGCTTGTCTTGTTGACTCCTCCCCAGATTTTAAACCACCGGCTCATGCTTGCTGTAGCCAAGGCTGCCCTTGACCATCACATCTTCAACCAGTTCTTTCTTGCTTGTGAACAACAAATCCAGCAGGGTCCCCCCCCTCGCTGGCTTATCAATCACTATGTCAAGAATTTCTTCAGCATGTTCCAGAAATGGGTTGCTTGTGCCCAGCAGACGGGCAGATGGTTGAGATCCTCCATGAGTACCAGGACCTGCAATTGTGATCCTTCTTCCAGCTGTCTAAAGGTTCCTCAACATCCTCTCTTCAACCACACAGTCTGAGGCAGGCCCCCCCCTGCCCCATCACCTGTATTACTCTGCCTGGGTTCTGCTGCTTTCAGGTGAGCCTCCATTATTGTATCATCCCCCAGACATTTCCTCCTGGCCTCCCATCTTCAGTTCTCTACAGATTACAAACCTTCCCCTTGACATACCTGGTTTAAAGCTCTCTTCACTGGCTTAGCAAGCCTGTTTGCATAGATGCTCCTATCCCACTTTGTCAGATGTATCCCATTCCTGTCCAGTAGCCATCGATCCTCAAAGAGCAGCCTGTGGCTGTAGAAGCTGAAGCCCTGCCTGCAACACCAGCTGTGCAGATGAGAATTGACCTACATTCATTGCTGCCCGAGCCTTTCCCCGCTTCCTGGAAGGACTGAGGAGATCCTGGCCCCCCATGCCCTGCACCCTCACCTCCAGAACCCTGCAGTTGTTCTTGATACATTTCACATCCCCCTGATAGTATCACTGGATAAGCCTCAGTGGTCTCTGCACCACGTACATTCACATGCCCTAATGGAAGTCTTCAAATCTGTCCACAAGATCTGAAAGTTGGAAAGCTTTGTCTTGTGTCTGGGCTGAAATTCCTGGGTAAACTGAGAAAGTGTAGGGTAGGTATCTGAAAAGGAGTCTCCATGGGCCTAGAAAGATCCACACTAAAGCTGCATGGTGTTTGCATTTGGGAGCAGCTTTCTTTTGGACTGATCACAGTTTTGGACCGGTAACAGCTGTATGGAGACTCAGAACACGACTTGGTATTTAGCTCTGATGGGCTCTGCCGAAAAGATGTTAAAACCTTCAGCTTTCTTTGACTTCAGTGAGCAAGAGAGGTGCAGAGCACCTAGCAAAATCTGGCCCGCCACAATTACCAGGACTGAATTCTCACATGATAAGCTGGGATATCTCCTTTTTAGTTTGTAGGCCTGTGCTTGGTGATTTAGGCTGCATCTCTTCTCTGGCTGTTCCCTCCCCATCTCCCTCTCCAGCTAAACTGGCTTCTTTCCCTTTGCATTCCTTTCATTCATATCAAACTCTGTTGTCTTTGTTTGGGACAGAACTTCTGCCTGGACTGGTGCAAACAGCCTGACATTGGACTCCCAAAGCCAGATCTGATTCTGTTTCTTCAGTTAAGCCTGGAGGAAGCAGCAGAACGAGGGAACTTTGGGAATGAACGTTATGAGAACAGCTCCTTCCAAGAGAAAGTCCTACAGTCCTTCTATCATCTGATGAAAGACAAGACGTTAAACTGGAAGGTGAGGAAATAACCCTAATGGGCC
This sequence comes from Anhinga rufa, assembly GCA_013400875.1. Taxonomy (NCBI): domain Eukaryota; kingdom Metazoa; phylum Chordata; class Aves; order Suliformes; family Anhingidae; genus Anhinga; species Anhinga rufa. The sequence goes on from VZTV01079346.1 coordinate 3,842, forward strand.
TGTCACGGACCAGGGTGGGGTCTCTCATGAGAGCTCCCGAATTGTGCCCATCGCATCTCTGCGCTCCCCCTTCCTGCTCCTGGCTTGGGGGGCGTGTTGGGAACCAGCTAAGGGCAGTGTGGCCTGTGGCAGGGAGGATGCCTCCCTGTCCCAGGACACCCTATAGGGCCCCATGGGGGCAGGGGGAAGATGATCAGCTGGCTGGTTTGTTTGGCAGAAGAGCTTTCTGGCAATCATTCTCTTTCTTAAAGACAAATTGACAAACCTGGGTAAGCAGTGGGACATACCCATGCTCTTCCCTGCCTATTCCCTTGGCATCCTGCAGCACCTGCCAAGGATTCTGGAATCCCTGGAGGTTTTTTGGGACCCTCCTGCCTGTGTCTCTCTTACTGATGATCACTGTTCTCACATGACCAGTTTCCATCTGCATGTGCTGTCTTACTGCTACCAGAATTCTCTCCAAATATGTGACTTGCTGTTCCACGCTGCTATATCACTTTTCCTTGCTCATCCCTTGGATCTGTTTGCAGAGGGCTGCACAGTCAGCAGTTCTATCCCAGAAGACGAAGTGTTCCCCACTTATCCTGTGTGTAGACCACCTAGGCTGAGGTCTTCTAGTGCAGACATGCTGTTTATCATCTCCATCATCCTGTCAGTGCTCAATCATGAGATATAGGCAGCGTCTTCTGTTTGTTCTGTAGCTTTCACGTAGACATGAGGACACAGATTATGGATAAGTCTCCACCAGAAGCTGGAGATGTACACAGATTTGTCAAATGATCAGACTGTGTAAGGCAAACATAATTCTTCACAGCCTGTTTTAGGTAAACATGATTCTGTTGAAGTATTTTGGGTATTGTCAGAACCTACAGGACCTAAATGTACAACAATCACCAAACTAGGACTTTTATTCCAGTAAAAGTTATGCTAGGAAATTGCCTTTCCTATGTCATGACTGGGAAAATAGAAAACATGTACCATAGCACAAAACCACAAAATAATTCATTTAACAAAACTAAGTATGCTGTCATGAGAGACAATATGGCATTTGTGTATAGTCCTGATTTGCTCCAGGGCTTCCAGCAGTGGAACACATTTCTTTTATTACTTGTCATCTGTCCCTTGCTTGAAAGGAGTTTTCATTTAAAGTATCAGCAACACATCTATTTAAAATACTCTAAAGTGCACAACTACCAGCTATGTATTAGAATAGACTATGAAGAGATGACAGGTGTCCCTGAAATGGGCACAAATCCAGTTTTGGTACACATTAAAGGTATAGTTAGCATTCCCATCTCTTTGCCCCTCATTATCAGATAGAATAACAGACATCAAACATGGACTAAATGGTTCTTTGGCAAAGGCATGAAATGCAGCTCAGTACTATTGGTTACACAGATAAATTAAGATCAGCAAGCTGCTTGAGGATATTGCGTGAGCACAAAAGTGGGGTGCTGGCTGTGCTGTAATGAAAAGGCTACCATTTAACCATGAAGTCTTCATGGCCTATTGTCACAGCCTGCTCTTTCTCAGTGGTGCTGCCTGGGCCAGTGTTGCATAGGTCACTGTGATAAATCTGCACCTCTCTACCTCTCTTCACCTTGGTCACTACCTCAACCACACAGGAGTGATGCTGCTAGTCTTTAAACGTCAGGCTCATTGTATAGCTCTACCACCTTTACTCACCGCAGCTTGCAGTATTTAGAAAAGAAAACCACCAAAGCTGAAACTGGAAGATGGATTTTTAGAGGTTCCAACTGTCATGGGTGGAGTTTATTTTTAAGAACCACTGAAGGATCGATACACTGATGTTTTTGGGGGACTACAGTACAGGATGAAGAACATTTACCTGCTTTTAGGTCATATGCCCTGAAGACTGTCAGCAAGCAACATGCAGCAGCAGTTTCTTCTGTTTCCCTTCATCCAGCCCCGCATCTACCTAAACATCTATTCCTAAACAAGATACATTTTTCCAATTCCACTCCAGAAACAGTGCACATGTGCAGTTCATTCTTTTCACTGCTCATGAATAGTAACAATATTGAGTTAACGGGGGAGCAGATATAACAGCAAGGTGAGGATTTTCTCATTTGGTGTTGGTAATTGAGGAACATGTTTCTGTTGTGTTTTTTTTTTTGTCTTGGAAATAGACAATGGATGCTTCAAAGAGCATAGAAGACTTGCACAGAGAAATCAAGTCCATTGCAGAGGAAACCATGCAGGAGGTTCAGAATAAGCCTTTGGGAGAACTGTGGAAGTAAAGCTTTATACACGTTATTTTAGACCTAAGGGAAAATTCACCTTTTGGATCTTCCTCGCTTGGATAACTTCCCTACATCACCTTCCAGTAACTACAGCTTAGATCCCATGTATTCTGGGTCCAGCATGGTGCCAATATCCTTGTGATTTTATCTGCTCCTCCTCTCCATCCTGCATAGTCCCTGCTATATTTTAGAAGTGAACACGGGATAAGCATGTAACAAATTCCTTATAAAACCCTCCCTACCTAGGAGCTCTTGTTCAGTCCTGTAGTGCAGATGTGGGTGTGTAGCTCAGGGCTGCCTGTGGACACGACAGCGACAGGCTGGCAACAGCCTTCCCAGTTTCGGGGAACTGCTAAGTTTCTGATTATTCTGCCTCTAGTAGATGCATCCCCTGTGCTGAAATCAGTTTGTAGAGGACTCGCCAATAAATTATTCTTTTAAACATTTTACAGTTTGTTTTTGTTTTTTTTTTCCATTATGATAATTTATCTTCTACAAGGATATATAGGAGGTGAAGGTTCTGTGGTTCAGGCACTAAATCCAGGGAGAGCGTTTTGCAAGAGCTGTGGAATGAAGGGACAGATGAATTCAGGTCTGTCCCCCAGCTGTTCAGCAAGAATACAGAAACTGAACTGCTATGAGCAGGTAAAAGTCTGATATAGATTGCTCATAGCAAGGCCAGTTTGAAGGGTTTTAAATAATAAATTTTTTTTAGACCAGTCAAGTTACTCCTGTGGCCAAGATCAGAGGAATAGTCACCTGTGACTCCTACACAGTCCCCAGTGCAGTTTAAACAGCCCAGTACAGGCTGCCAAACCAGATGAGCTATGAATTCATCCAAGTCATCAGTAACAACCAGCAAACTACAATAAATTGGAATGTTAAATCATTTGCAAGGTGCACCGAGATATGGGGATGACCAGGAGAGTTAGTGTCTCTATCTGCTGGGCAGTTAACTCACCTAGCAGTGTGGACTGGACTGGTCTCCAAGCTGGCTGATACAGAGACTAAATCCTGCTCTAACTCAGAGAGGTGGATTGAACTGATCTACTAGCAGGGAGAGGAAGGTAAACGTTTAAAACAAAATTGCTAATGCAAGCATCAGCTGAAATGGAAAAAGCTGCTGCCTTCACTCTACAACTGCACAGCACTTGGTGGCAGAAACACTCCTTGTGAAGAAGGTGAGCACCTGTAATGCTGAATCAGGCCCGTTCAGCAATACAGGAAGAAGACAACACACAGCAAAGTCATTTAATTCATATTAGCTTTAGGGTCCTGACTAAAAAGCCAGAAATACCTGTTAAAGATCTAAGAAAGCTGAGCTTAGCTCTGTTATTGGGGTTACATTAACACTCAGGTAAAATCTTGTCTGGCTGAGCTGTCCTTAACCACAAAAGCATGGACATGAAATGAGTAGTAACCCTTCTTGTGTACAAATCAGGAGGGAGATATGTCCCGAGTGACTAGCCCTCAATGAAGAGGACCTGCCAATGGCAACAGAGGGTGCAGCCTTCCAATTCAAGCGCTGTGTCCTACCACTGCAGAGCAAACCAGGAAAAATGGGTTGTTGAATTGGCTACGCTTACTTCTGTAACATAGACTCCTGCAGAGCTGGGGTTTAGAAGGCTACCTGGAAACTGAAGCTATGAAGAGCTATCTGTTAAAAAGCTAAACAGTGGCACACAATCTTAAAGGAAACAAGTTTCACCGTCTACCTACTTTTGAGCCTCTTCTTGGCTCCTCCTCTACCTCAAAAGCACACATGGCAGAGACTCACCAAAAAGCAGGTCCAGTCTTGGAAGGGCTTACACAGTTTTAGAAGCAGAGATGCTGTCCTGCTCAGCAGGCACAGCCTTCAAGTATTGTTTTGTTGCCCCACATTCATACAACTTAAAATTCTAGTAGCAGAATTTCTATGGAGTGTTTTTTTTTTTCTGCCAGCATGTCTACAAGTACTCACCCTCTGGGGCAGGAACAACAACTTGGCAGTCCCAAGCAGCCAACCTCTATTCTACTGGATACACCAAAAGGAAGATAAAAGTCACCGATGCACATAGCTCAGCTTTGGCTTCCATCTGCCTTCATTGCCCTAAAAGGGTAAAAACTGCAGTTGTTTTGACAGCATTCCCAACCGCACTGCAGGGTTACTAGATACCACTACTACCTTCAATTCACGTGCAAGAACATCAGGACAGGCAAAGACTTGAGATCTGTTTATTCAGATACAAATTGAAAGCAGATGAATGGAGCACAGCCCCACTTCCTCTGCTGCCTCTTCCCCTAACTACAAGAGAGAAGAAGAGAAGCAGGCAGAAAGCAGCAAATAATAATTTAGTGACAGAAGCATTGTGGTTCCCAGTTCAAACCTCTGCTTTTAAATAGCACAGGGACAGTTAGAGCATCAGTAGGTCAGTCACAGGGGAAATAGGTCATTTCTAGCCAGCTGTCACCATCCTTGGGCATAAAAGCATCAACTGACAGGTTCCAATCTTAAATGTACAAAACAAAGCCTTGTAAACAGGTTTGCAATCTGCAGCATGCACTAAGGAAACTACTTCAGCGACTTCTGTTGCAGTTTGCATTAGGACAGCTCTCCACTCTGAATTCTGTGTGGAGAAGGGCCCTAGGCAGAGCTATCATCTTAAAGTAGCTAAAATTTCCAGTATAATTGGACCTTCTCAAGGTGTTCTGCCTTTACTGCCCTCCTTGGGATGATTACTTGAAATGGGTTTCTCCGGGTTAGCTCCTACAGTACCTTTGTGCATACTCTGCAGAGAGGGGGAGCTGGCAGAAGACAAAAGGAAAGGTATCGACGACGCAGCTAGGAAGCCTACTTGACTTTCAGGCACCTTTTCTGATTTGGAAAGGGAATGTCTTAACAGGAGTAGTTGGAGGAACTGCTGAACAACCCACCTTGAGGAATTTTATAGCTCGCATTTTTTGTAGCGACGGGATTAACTCCCCAGACGCCATGCCAGCACGCTGGGGCACAGGCACACTACTGGCAGATCTCATTTGTCCTGTTTCACCTCTCCCAGCTGTGGGCTTCTTTTCTTCCAGGGCTATGGAATCCAGTTCTCTGCCTAAAGCAGCATTCCTGAAGATACTTGCTGTAGAGATTAATCCATTGTAGCAGTGCAAATGCTTTATCGACTCACCAAGCACGAACACGCCCATTTTATATTCTCCTTCCCTTCTTTCTGCTGTTATTTAAACTGAGCTTGAGATGGTCCTCCCCAGCAGCACGGGTCTGCTCCACATTTTCCCAGACAGCCCTCTGCTTATTGAATTACCGGTCGCTTTTAAGTTCCCTCAACATCCTTTCCATAGGATGTGGAGAGGGGTACTACACCTGTGAGGAAGCCCTGTGTACTGCAAAGCATGAACAGGAGTTTACTGTAGGAAGCCCGGCTACCTGGACTCCAGGGGCTTCACAGCTGTCTTGTTGGGACATGCCTGCTGTTCATTTGTGTTGTGAGCTGCAGTCCAAGTTGGCCAGTGAGAAGAGAAGCTGCTAAAGGAATTAACCGTACATTTCACCTGCTAAATGACGGGTGGCTCTATTTAAGCTTCAGAGGGGAGTCTCCATGTAAGGATTTAGTGCTCTAACGATTTCTGTGCCTCCCCCAGAAGGCCAGCTGACCTGCTGATGTAACAGATAGGCTTTGAACTCCTAAGCACCACTGCATCCACTTCCAGCAACTGTCTTCTGCTGAGAAATTCTGACTCCAGCCAGTAAGGCTGTAACACCCACTTGGTTCTTCATCCCAATGCAGACAATGCACGCTCCGCTCAGAGGCTGCACAGAATGCCAGGATGGACAAGAGGCGGGGATGGCAGCAAGCGCCTATGAAAACCGGTAGCCCCAGGCTCTCGAAGGAGCTTCCCTCCCCCCCTTCTCCCCACACATAACACAAATTTGCAGAGTCAGTTTCCTATTTGTTTTCAAAGGGATAGGATTTCAAAGTCTTCATCTTCCGAGTCAAAGAACCTTTCCAATCTATCAGCATCGGAGGAGTCTGCAAGAGAAAAAGAAAGCACTACCTTCATGGGACGCACTGACTGCTCAGCATCAGTGAGACCAGCAATGGAGGGCAGCAGAATTTGAGTGTCAGGGGCCCCAAGTTCCAAGAGACTCCATGACGCACCCAAGTGAAGGCTCTGAGGAGGGATGAGAAACAGTATATATCAATAGCATGGAAAATGTGCTGGAGAGAATTTTATGGTGTGCAGAAGGTGCACTACATTTCACAGATCCCGACATGGTTGCAGTGCAACTCTGTGCTGTGACTGTTTTGTACAATGTTCCTGTGCAGCAGCTCTGTATTAGCATGAGACAGTTCTGCCTCAAGAGGCTCAAAACAGGAGAACTGGCCCAGGTCTGGACTAAAATCCATGAAGATTTCTGGCTCAGTTAAGTAATACAGGAACATTTCCCCGCCCCGCACCATGTACTAGAGACTTGTTTTCTGCTATAGTTGCCTTTGATCCAACTACTGGGGAATGTAATTACACAACAAGCACTCTCCCAAAAGCAATTAGTAGTTCCTCACTTTGTGAGGAAGGATAATGTACTTGATCCCTCCTGTCCATTCTTCCAACTCTTATGGTGAGGAGGGAGCACATACCTAAAAGGGAAGCAACTTTACCATAGGGAAGTTTAGGTGAGAAAGTATGGGCAAACTGGGGAAATAAAGGGAGAAACCTACATTTAACTCAGACTTCAAGAAAACACACACCGGCCTTGGCAGAACAGCCGGTCAAAAGCTAACTGCCGTAACTGATGGATGGCAACAGAGGAGAAGTGCAAGGCTGCAGACCTCCCCCCAAACATTTTGTGACAAGCTTTAATCCCCCAGTAGCGTGTGCAAATGCCTAATGTCACTGTTCTTGATCAAACTGCAGTGCCCATGAGTGCTGGCAGCATAACTTCCAGAGGCGCTCCTCAGAGGAGCAGCCCCCTTCACTTCAGTAACACAGCAGAGAACTCGGCTGGACATTCATAAGAGTATGATTAATCCCTCCAGTGAGGGGTAGGACTGTAAGAGAAACAGAATGGCTAGGGCAGATGCGAGAGGCTCCACAAGCTAGGGAAGAGGGAGAAGTAAAAGGACAAGTAAGCCATTACAAAAACATTTTTAAGAGTAAGAAAGGCAGCTATTAGGAACAATTTAACACAGGCAAGGAGCAATTGACAGTTTAAGGTAATCAAGCATTCTTACAGTAAAGGACAGTGAGATAAGGAAGGCTTTTGAAGTTCATGCTAAGGAGAGAGAGAGAGAGATAGCAAGGAAGCGCAGGGTGCAGGATGCAAGTGACGGGACACAGTACAATGCCTGGTGACAGGGTAAGTTTGTCCACGCATACTCACTCCTCTTGGCAGAAGCTGTCAATGGCTTTTTATCTCCTGCAATGTTTGTGTACATTATTAATATGATAAGCAGAGCCTGACAGCCAAGATACTGCCCAGCACTCGTTCCTTTTTGCATTGGTAGTGGCACATGCCCAGGAAAGGCGTGCCTTATGCTGGAACTAAGTTTGACCAGCCCTGTCTTTGACCATTTTCATTACCTAGAAACTCGGTGTTCAGCCTTTTCAGTGGACCCTTTTGATCCCTCCAATCATCCCTTTACAAATCACAGATTCACATTGCTGTGATAGCCTATGAACTTGTTTTTTCTTCCCCTCAATAACCATCACTGTTCACAGACTTACTCTAAAAATTGTCCTGAGGCGCTGCAGGATCTGCAAACCAGTAGCTGAAAGCCAAAGAACTAGATCAATTGACCAAGGGAATCAATTTGACCCGCATCACCAGCAGAATTTCAGAGCTATGCTCTTTTTGGTATTTTTCTCCAGAGCAAATTCCAGGTGGAACAGGAACATACTAGAAGTCACCGTGCAATTCCACATGATTTCCAGAAAACCAAAGGGACCAGCTCAACCCTTAGCTCCACCTCCCTGCGTGGCCTCACCTGGTGTGAGATTCAGGACATCAGGGTTGGAGAAATGCGACGGCTGGCGTTCAACCAGTTCAAACATTGGCAGCGCTCCTCTTACCAGGGACAGCTGTGGAGCAAGGGAAGAGCCATGAGAACCAACAACTCTGTACTCACAGGGTCTTTAAGGGGTAATAACAATGTGTTGGGACTTCACTGCAGCTGAAAAAAACATTTCTCAAACCTTTGACTCGCATCACCAGTAGAATTTCAGAGCTATGCTCTTTTTGGTAGTTTATTTAATAAACTATTTTCATATGCCTCAAAACGGGATCATGCTGCAGAGAACATGCTCTCTGTGCAGCAGTTTGGAAACCGGACAATACCCTACACTCCTTTCCCAGTGATATAAACACAAACCTTTTTGATTTGCTGGCACCAATCATTGAAGTCCTCCTCTGTGCTGCAGAAAAAGCCCTGAAAAAAAAATAAATATTGTAGATTGATCATTTCAGTCTTAAGGCCTTGTATTAACACCAAGCAACATGACCGGGACTGCAAGCACTTACACCACCTAACTGCCTTGCTTTTAAACTGTGACTTACACTGCCCTGTTAAACTGAACACTCCCCATATGCTTGATGTGACCAAGACTATCCAAGTGCTGGAAGCATCGATGTAATGGTCTGCTCTACTGCAGAAAGAAAACGGCAGAAACAACCCACATGGAAACAAAGGGCAGGCGTCCCAGGTTCAACAGAAAACAAGTCACACTGAATCGTAATACGGATTCAGGAATGGATTCAGATCTGCCCATCAAAAGGCAGAAATCAAAGCCCAGACTAAACCTGAGAGGAAGATACTGCTCCACGATGAATGGCGTTTAATTGCCATGCAAGGGGGACTTCCCTGTGCCAAACCACTTCCTGCACAAGGCGCTCCTTTATTAACATTACTGAGACCCATGGCGGCACTTGCCCAGAGCACAGCATGCCTGTAGAGTACCCAACCTGTCACCACTGCCTTTGCTGGCTCCCTGAGGAAAGGGACAGCTGTGAAACAAGAGGGACCACAACACTGCTCCTTTGGGTGATTGGAAACAAGCAGCAGGAACGCACCACCGCAATGGAGGGGTCAAGATCGGCAATGCTCATTCTGCAGGGAGGGTGCTGGCAGTGGAAGCTTTCGTCGGGGAGACAGCCGCTGTCACTGGGCTCCACTGCAGGCTGCGTAGTGTGGGGATCCAGGTAAATGAGTTCCTCACCTGGACAGACAGGCAAGGAGACATGAAGAGGAAGAACCATGCCAGAAGCTGGTATTCTGAGAAGCAAACGATGAGATACAAAGAGGAGGAAGAGTGATGACAGAGCCAGCTCTTGAAACCCCACAAAGGAACCCACGTTCTATAGGGGCAACTTGCTTTCAGCTAGCACTTTCCCAAATGCTTCTCATCCAGGGAAGGAGCCAGCTCCCAGCAGAACCACGGTGCCCGTGACATGCTGGGCTCAAGGCACAGGCAGTATTTGGATACCGTTCCTGCACATGCCTTCCAGGATCCTGTGTAAGCTCAAGTTGGCCCCAGAAATCCAAAGCACAACCAGACTGAAGTCTCAGGCAGAGAGAGAAAATCAGAGGGAAGGAGAGTAAGAGGACAACAGTTTGAAGGGTTTCAGGAAGGGGAAAATTAAAGGACAGTTAAATCCAGCCAAGCCCCTACAAGGAGGTCAGCTCTGAACATAGGAAGAAGTCTCTATGCATACCTCTTTGCAGATGGGATTTAGCATTATGCAGTGTAAGTTTATGGCCTGTACTATGGCCGCTGTTCAAAGCTATATCACTCAGGTCCTCGCAAGGAGGTTCAGTCCACAGCAACCTTCCACGCTTCCAGCAGGAAAGAATAACCCTGCAGCATGCACCACAGACCAAGCAGGAGAGCTGTACCACTCCACGAGCATTTTTTAGCTGGGGGGAGATGCTTGGAAAGTCTCTGCAGTACTCTGGGCACTCACCTACATAGCCAATGAAGTAGTGAGCACTGTTTGGTTTCCCTCCGATCACTCCCAGGGACTGGGGCATCATGAAGCAGTGCTGGAAAAGCAATACAGAAAACACACAGCTGACAGACAGTGAGACAGCAGGTGGCAACAAAGGCAAACGTCCAAAAATACAGTGGGAAAGAAAGATGGGGACACTGAAAATCAGCAGAAACAGCCATTTCTGCAGAGGTAGTCTGCCAGGAAGGCTGAAGGCTGCAACACAGGGACTTCAAGGAACACAGAGGCAGCTCAAAAACACCTTTAACTGCTGACAAGAACACACAGGTGGACCAAATGGAAGAAGCAGCGCTATTCCAGGACCCAGTCCGGGCGAGTCCTGGCTTTGCTGCAGTCAGTGGCAAGACACCCTGGAGTTGTCATCAGCTTGCAACAGTGCTCTCAAGAGGAAACGATCATTCAGGAAACGGTTGGAGTTCCTTATCCAGCTGCAGTATCCAGGCAACATCTACTGAGTTAAGGGCAAGTAACTTTGCGTGAATTCAGAGCTCTTACCCATGCAGCTCAGAGCTTGCTAGCATTAGTACAGCAAGACAATGTGCACCCTGTCTTGTGCATGTACTCTGCACACCCTAAATTCTGCACTCTCCTGATAATCCACACTGCAACCATCAGCCAAATGCTAGCCTCAGTCTGCAGTACAAGCTCCAGCATCAGAGCCACAGGGAGTTTGCAACACTACATTCATTACTGCTCAGGTTGCCACCAAGCACAGTACAGTTGTGCTGAACAAACGCTCCAGCAGGTTGGTACCATCTAAACACAAAGAGGGACTGAAATGAAGTCGTGAAGTAAGATCCTCAAAAAAACCCCAAACACCAAAAACCATAACCCCCCCAAAAGCCCCAAAACATTTTCCTGACTAAAGCCTGCAAGAACCCATATCCTGACATCTGACAAAGATTGTCTCTAAACACATTTTTCTTTTGAAAATAGGACAATTATTTCTCAGTATTTTTGCCCCAAAACGGAATTCCAGAAATTACTTAATTCACAACAGGGTCCTTAAGCATCAGAACACCAAGGATTCGGCTCCACATTCCCTACCTTTAGTGTTTCAATATAGGCTTCATTGATCTCTGTGAGCCCAAGGCGGAGAGGTATCAGCAGCACCAATGGTTTCCACAGTGAGAGCCTATCTCTAACCCCCGCTTCCTCTGGGTACCCATTATAGAGTACGTCTGACTCCACACCAGGGCATGCTGCAGCTCCAGCACACGGGAAGTTGGACTGGCACAACCGCCCTACAGAAAGGGAACATGAGCAGAAAGCATCAGAAATAACCTCTGGTTCTAGACCTTGAGTAATTCTATTCGAGCTCTGATCAACAACTGCTGTTTACTAAAAGCCTACAGCACTTAATAAAAAGAAAAGCTTAAAGAGGTCCAGTGCTGGGATCATATGATGTACGTACTCCCTGCAGGGCTTCTGGTAGGGCTCAGCATTTCATCTAAGCTTACATCAAGATTATGCCAAAGCATGCTGTACTCACAGCCACCATCTGGTGGGCTGTTAAAATGCAAATTTTTCCAGCAGGAGAGCAGCTAAGCAACAACCTGTGCCAACAGGGTTGCACGAGTTGATTAGGAGGTCAGGGAAGAGTTCTGAATTTAGAGAACGTGTAGGCAGAAAGAGAAAAATCGCGAGTGTTCAACTCCAGAAGAGTTCACTGAGGATATGAAGACAGTTGAACTGAATGAGGAAAGTGTTATGGCTTAACACAGGAAATATTCACCTGTAATTAGTGCTGTAACAAGACACAAACATGGTGTCTGTCTAGAGTAGTTGTAATTTTCCTACAGTTCACTAAAGCCTTCACAAATTTGATCAGGGATCATTCAGAAGCTACTTTAGAGACCTAAAGCAGGATGATCATTAAACTCTGCAATTTCAGTGTAAGCTTTGCCTGTAAGATATGGGTCAGTATAACTCCTCAGGGCATACACATGACTTAAGCGCTATGCATCCTCATTCTAGAGGTCTGACAAACACACAGCCAGCCTGTAAAGCAACCAGATTATGTAAATTCTGGTACAGAAACATCTCCAAGCCTACCTGTCTCACTGGCCAATTTCATTACTTGCTGGGTGTGTGAAGAAAAAATCCAAACCCCAAAGAAACCCATAGCACTTTAATCATGAAGCCAAGGCAATTAGACAAAATGCCAGAGGCTCATTTAATTTATTGCTGGCCTAAACTGAATGTGCCCTACTCTAGCATGTAGGGCACAATGTAAACACCTTCATCACCAGCCATTTCAGCAGGGTGTTTGCTCACTACTAAGAGCTTCAGACCCAGCTGAACAACATTACACCCAAAGTCAGAAGAAATAGGACTTTGATCAAAAGCCTCAGTACAAGAGACAACCTGCACTGAAGAGTTTTCAGTTGCTCTCTATACACCTTCTCCCTCTTTGAGGGACAGTATGCCTGCACCTCTCATGCACAGACATAGTTACGGGAGGTCCTGAGAAAACTGAAAGTCATTATTCATAGTGATTTATCCTGTTAAGACAGTAGAGATCTTGGGGGGTTTTCATTGCAGTAGGCTGCCTGTTCTGATGATCTGAAATCAGCTGCCAAGCCAGGGCTGTTGCTGAACGGGGTCACTGCAGCTTTCCTCATCAAGCAAAGCAACTGGCAACCCTGTATAAACATATTTAACCAGAGTTTAAGCAGTAGGCAGCGAGGCACAAACTAAATTCACCTTGCTGCTTTGGCAGGCTTTGCAGCACTACTGTGCCACAGCACAGTGGAACCTGCCTAAAACTTCCCAGCTGGATCCAAACCATTTACTGCAGATATATTCCAACAGATTTGACACAACATCTCTCCTGCTGTGGCTGCTGCTGTCAGGTACTGCCTTTACTGTCTTGGTTTCTCACCACCTTTCGGATGCACAGGATCCTCCAGTGCCCAATTAAGAGCCCCTTTCTGATACAACACACTGACTCAGAAGTGATAAAGATGGATGTTTGTTCACTGCTGTAGCAAAAGGCTTTTTCTATGAACCTTAGGCTGAACAGTATCGGTGACCAAATTTAACAGATGTATGAAGTAGCATTAACTTCTGAATGCTTCACTACCAACAGATGTTTAGGGCACAAGATGTGTAACACATACCTACAGACATATAACACATCAGACCCACTCA
>VZTV01079347.1:248-22126 GCA_013400875.1 Anhinga rufa
GAAGTTAAAAGATTAATTAAAAAAAAAAATCAACCTCGCCTCAACATCCTGCTCAAGGCATTTCATACCTAAACCCCATCTCCAGGTTAGCCGTGCCACCCACCCCGGCACTCTGTCCCACCACGCAGATTACGTGGTCAGAGTATTGTGTCTCCTTGTTATTTTCTTCATGTTCAGTTTGCCTGGCAGACAATTCTCTTTTTCTATCACAAGAATTACATGTTCACCTGTAAACAGGAGCTTGTTAGCTGGCTTCCACTTTCCGATTTCTGCAGGAACTGGTAGTTCACACGGGGGGGGAGGGGGGAATTAAAACACTACTTGTCATCAGAGTAAGTGCTCTTTCTTTCTGAGCAATACGGGAATGGCAGGGCATTACGGTAATGGCAAGGGTACTGCCTGCTACATCAGCAGAGCAGTAAAGTTACTGCTGCTCCTTGACAGTGTGGAGCTGAGCTCTGCAACTGGGGAGGGATCCCTCGAGGGATGCTGGAGCCAAGCCCCTCACCGGCATTGGCATACAGGGAATCAGTGCAGCTGGGAGCTGTCAAAACACTAGTGGGGAGATAAAGGGAGAAAAGCAAAGGATTTTCAGGCATGGAGTCCCATCCCTGCATGAAGAGAGGAGCCTGCTGTGTTGTGCTGTGAATCTCCTTTCCAGATGCTCAGAGAAGCTGTGCTGCCTTCTAGAGACTAAAGAGGTGAGTGTGGATTGGGGCAGGCACAAGGGTCTAGTGTATGCTCTGCCCCAAACCATCTCTCTCCACAGGTTGAGTATTTTCTGGTCGGTTTTGAGCATGAATATGTCAGTCCTTCCTGCTGCATCTCCTTGACTTACTGAGAAGTTTTGTTTCATGTGCTTAAAAAAATTTGAGTTTTATAACCTTAGTTTTCTAGTCTGCCATCAACCCTGTAATGACCTCAGTGATAATGGTCAGAGGTGCTCAGTGCTAGTCACTCTTCGTTGATATGCTTAAGTAAATTCTGTCCTTTTCTTTCTTGGAATTATTCTTCAACTTGTTCCCTCTTGCAGCAAAGAAAATACAAAAAATCCAGCCTCGTTACAGTGCACAGAAGGCAAATTCCCACAGTGCAATACCTTTTCATCTCCCTTCCCCCATCCTCCCTGCTTCTAAACTGGGAATTTCAGGAGTTCAGAGTTTTAAATGCCTTTGCCTGCAGGAAAATTCAGTTTTGAGATTCAGCTATGTGACAGCTGTTGCTGCTCAGTGTTTGCGTAAAGCATGATCTGAGGGACTCATCTGAAAGACCTAGTATTAGGACACTTGCAGAGGCTTACCTTATCTCGGATTTAACAGGAGTAGTCTTAATAGTAGTTTTTCACATGTCTGATCAATATTTTGCATGGGAACACTATATCCGCATCCAGGTGTTGTGAAAGGCTTTGCAGCCCACCCTTGTAGCTTTCCCCTTCGTGTCCCCTGTGTCTCAGTTCCCAGGCTTATCCTCACTTTTCCATCTGATGTACCTTTTCTCCATATTTAGTCAGCTAGGACTGAGCTTGGCTTCCAGATACTCTGAAATGTTGTGTCACCCAGTAGGAAACTTGTTCCTTGCAACATCTTCTGCCTGGCAGGAACTGCTTTTCCCTATAGATTTCTAAAATGGACAGTTCAGCTGGACTAATGAGCAGTTCAGTGGGTAAAAGTCACTTAATAAAGAAATCTTAGACTAAATTCTGGACTTATAAATCTGCTTCACAGTTTGTAGCCCTGAATTGTGTCCCGCAGGTTTCCCTCTCTCCTAGAACCGGTGTCTGCATGTGAACTGATAATTAGGATTGATTGCTATCCCTAAAGGCGAACGGACTGCTGCTGGGAACATGGTGAGAAAATTCAGGCGACAAAATCCACTTTGGTCTGTTAGTTGTTGTTAAACAATACTGGGCTGAAAAAGGTTGGTTCCACTGGCTGCAGCCAGCCCGAGGAAGGCTCCCTAAAATAGCCTCCCTCTCTATTCTTATATGGGAACCGTAGCAGAGAGCGAGCATTGCTTCTGGGAATCATATTGTTTGTGTGTCTGTCTCCTTCAGGGGGGCGATGGTCTGCAAAGAGCACAACACCGCGCATCATCAACACGGCAAACTTCCCTCTCCCCTTCAGAGCAAGCCAGAAGCTGATGTAAATGAACTTTAATTGGCAGTCCAGGAGCACAAATGACAACCGCTCCACAGCATGGAGAAGCTTTGATTGACACTTCAGACCCTGAAGATGGGTAGCGGCAGGTATCTCGAATGACATTGCTGAGCAGACACAGCAGCAGCCTCCACCTTGTCAGGTTTCTTCTAAGGCAGAATCAGGACTAACACAAAGTAATTAAAAGCATCAGTGATTTCCTTTTGGGAGAAGCCTAAATTTGAGACCCTTTGGAGTATTTATGTTACTTAAATATTGAATCTTCCCCAAAAGGCAGAAATTATTTTAACCTGCAGTTCCAATATTTCACATCATGTAATCCTGGAAAGTGGGATAAATAGCCCTTGTTTTGTGTAGCCCCACTTCTGCACCCCAAGAAAAATGCAAAAGGAGTTAAATTTGACTCTGAAGTGGTGGTTATTTACTGTGCTATAATGGTAAAAACTTAGCAAGAAAGGTAGATTTTTCTAATATGTTTCTGGATCCTTCTCCTTGTTCCCGGTGCTGCACTTCTAAGACATTGTTAAAAACTCTTCTCCCCAGCAAAGCCAGGCAAATGTTGCCTGTAGAACCTTCTGACAACTGATCTCATCACTCTTCCTACCTGAAAAGGGAGTGAAGTACAGCAGTCTCGCATGAACATTATCGGCCACTCACCATGGCTTTCCTCCCTGGAAACTCCTCCGACTGTTCCAACTGCACCCACTCTGCGGGGCCTGTGAACATTTCAAAGGCTGTTTTACTAGGTGTTCTTCTAGGGGGGCTGATTGTTTTTGGGGTTTTGGGTAATATTCTGGTTATCCTCTCTGTAGCCTGCCACAGACACCTCCAGAGTGTTACCCACTATTATATAATTAACCTGGCTGTAGCTGACCTCCTCTTGACTTCCACTGTCCTGCCCTTCTCAGCTACTATGGAGATTTTGGGCTACTGGGTCTTTGGGAGAATCTTCTGCAACATCTGGGCAGCTGTTGATGTGCTTTGCTGCACTGCTTCCATTATGAGCCTCTGTATCATCTCGATAGACAGGTACATCGGGGTGAGCTACCCACTGAGATACCCAAGTATAGTGACAGAGAAGAGAGGCCTCCTGGCACTACTGTGCGTTTGGGCATTGTCTCTGGTGATATCGATCGGACCTCTTTTTGGCTGGAAGGAACCAGCACCAGAAGATGAGACCATCTGTCAAATCACCGAGGAGCCTGGCTACGTGCTGTTCTCTGCTCTAGGCTCCTTCTACCTCCCCCTGGCTATTATCTTGGTGATGTATTGCCGAGTGTACATAGTGGCCAAAAGGGAAAACAAAGGTCTGACTTCTGGTCTGAAGACAGAGAGATCTCATTCTGAAGAGGTAACTCTACGGATCCATCGTAAAAACGCTCCTGAAGCGAGTGGGTCGGCATCCAACTCCAAGAGCAAGCATCATTTCTCAGTGCGCCTCCTCAAGTTCTCCAGGGAAAAGAAAGCCGCCAAGACCCTGGGAATAGTCGTGGGATGCTTCGTTCTCTGCTGGCTTCCATTTTTTGTAGTAATGCCTCTTGGTAAGTAAAGCAAACCCCTCTCTTTTACAGCACCTTCCCTGGAGGGAGGGCCACGTTTGCGCCTGTGCATAATAATGCTGACCAGAAAAAACTCTGAGGGAATAATTTTCTATTGGAAAGCTGTCAAAATCAAAACATTCACCATCACAAAGCAGTGAGCATAAAGAATGATAGCCTCAAATGAAACAAACCATCTCTGGTTCAAAGAGAAGCATAAAATTCTAAAAATAATGGAAAGGATTTAGTGCTCTTTTTCCATACAGAAAATACTCTTTCAGAACTAGGACTGTTATTTCTGACCAACTCCGCTATAGGAACAATATCTTTAGGGGGGTGTGTGTTTATACCGAAGTTTGCGACCAGTTCTCCAGGTGATATAAATGTGTCAAGATAGAAATACATTCAGGGTCAAAATAGCTTTTTACAAACTAGGGCCAGACCTCCTGGAGTGCTCAGCCTCTAATAGTTCCCACTATAGGGGAAAAAATCACCTTTCTATCAGGAAGTGTACACTATGAAATACCATGTTCCAAACAAAATGAATTTAATTTATCATATAATCAGTCAGAATACAGCAGTGAGGACCCTTCAAACTGATTTTATACTTCCCTGGCTTGTATCTATTGTGGAAACCCAGTGGCCAAACACTGCCTTCAGCCATCGTGCTGAACGTGAATATTTATTCACCAGTTGTAATTCTAAAGGAGAGCAAAGTCGGGGATTTGTTCTGCTTTGCTATCACTGAAATATAAAGAAGTAATCAGAATTTTAATTAAACCTTGCTCAATCACCTTTGATGAGATTTCAGGATTTAAAAGCAGAATACTAATTTCATACTTCGATCCGAGCGCGATGTATGCGGCGCATCACACTGAAGTGTGCTCTGCAACTGCTGTACTAAAACTAAAATAGTAGTTTCTGAAACACGGAACCTTAAATCTGTGACTTGCTCAATTTCAGTAGCGTTTTTTTATATACAGAAAGGGCTTATGCTGTACAGGAGAAATAAAGTAAGACTGTGTGGAAGTTTTAGCTAGTAACAGAATAATGTGTATAATGAAGAAAAGGAAAAAACCAGCCTCACCTAAACATGAAAAGAAAGATTGAGGGATTTTTTTAAATTTTTTTGAGGTCCTTACAAAAAGCTATTCTTTTTCAATTAACCTCTCTACTGGATTTACCAAGATAACCAGGTTGCTTCACAAAAACCTGTCACTAATGTTGCCATGTGAAAAACCCCAAAATACGGAGTCTTTTCTGTTGCTCAATACTGGGCAGTGCTGGACTAAGAGATGTAGATGTTTCCTGAGGAGGAGCCCTGAAAGGCCTGGCTCATGCTGTCCAGGATGTCAGCATGTTGGAATGCTGGTTGCCAAGATGTCTGAAACATACCCAAAAAGGGTTTGCAAGACTGCATCAAACACACTTTTCATCTGCAAACGTGGTTGCCCACACGGAGCTGTTGTTCATTAATTTACTTTGGATTTAGGAAGTTTTCTGGATTCAAGAGTGGCTTTGCATCTTTCTTTGATCCCTTAGAAGGAAGCTTTCTTGAGGTTAGTTTCCCTATCTTTGCAGGGTTACTATGGCATTTTCAAAGCATATTGTAAGTCTTTCAAAACCTATTTGCTACTTTTGTTTAAAGACAAAAAGCTATTAAACAGACAAGTGACACAAAACAAGGTCTTAAAAAAATAAACAGGGACCTTGAGGCAGACTGTCTCACCCAGAGATGATTGCATATGGCAATCTAAACCTACACCATGCAGAACACTTTCCAAAAGACACTAGCCATTTTCAGACGTACTCTGCAGGCAGGTGAAGGCAGGCACAGGGAGGAGAAGTGATCCGGCCAGGATCATGCAGCAAGATTAGCGGCAGAGGCCAGGCTTTTCAGATGTGCCGAATACTCCGTTGCTGAAACCAATGGCAGCTCTGGAGTGCACAGCACAGCCGGCTGGGCAGCAAGAACTTTGCTGTGCAGAAGACCAGCTCTGCAGCTTCGTGGCCGTGGGACAGACATACAAATGATGCCACCAGCTGCTGCAGGTTTGTCCTTTGTAGGAGTTGGAGCCTTTCAAAAGCAGGCCACCCTCAATGAAGGCTGCCCATGAGACAGTCAAACTATGCTACATAAACCACTTCAGACAACTGGCAGCTGCTCACCATTCTAGGCAGCAGAAGTTCCCAAAACATAAGTCTATTTTACTGTGATCTACAACATCTTCAAGATCCCCACATCTATTAACATCAACTCTACCAGCCAAGAACCACTTTAAAACAAGAAACACCAGGCCTGTTAAAACTTAAAATCAATTGGGGTAAAAAGCTTTGGGGTGTAGGTATGAGAAGGGCAAGAGCAGTAGAAGGATACCAAGAGGGCGATAAAGGCACGGCAACCATACAGTAACGCTGCTCATGGTGTCCCTGCCATAAGACAACATCTTAATTGAAATTGGTGTGTGAAGTTGCCAGTTGAGAGCTGTGTAAGTAATTACTTTCTTACCTTCTTGGATGGAGTTTCATTCCAGGCAAAGGGTCTGTGCAAATGCTTTCAGTCCAATACACCTTCTTCTCACTTGGCTTTGGTGTTTGTGGAGTAAGCCAGGGAATCATAATCCTGTTGCATGAAAAGAACCAAGGTTAAGACTTGCTTTTTCTCTGCATGCTGGAGTGCAAACCCACCCTTCGCAAAACTCCTGTAAAATAAGTGTGTCAAAACAGCTGATTTCCCCTGGAAGAAGTCAGGTTTCCATTTCTGCATGCACCTCCTCTCCCTCTTTAGACATGACCCAGCGGATCCGCTCCTAGTCTCAAAACTTTCCTGTAAAAGCTTCTTTGAGCTCAACATATCTTCACATATTGCTTAACAAAACCTTACAAGACAAAGCTCAAATGCGTCCCAACTAGATCTGCAGTCTTTGCATTCCCCTAGTTAAATCTCAGTTTCTCTGTAGATGCATAGCTTTCCTAGTGCAATGAAAAGTCCTTTTCCATGATAGTTTAGGGAAGGCTTAGACCAACCAAAATGCAGGGTAGGAGGTAGCGATAGGCACCTCAAGAGGAATTTAAACAGAGCCAGCAAGGACTGTGAGGTCCTTTGTCCATTAGCCTCTATATACAACACCTGTTCTTAGCAAGGTCAAATTCTGTCTCTGCTCTGCAGCAGTGGAAGCCTGCTAGTGTAACGGGCTTTTCATTCTGCAGACCTTCCTTTGAATTGCTGTTACACAAAATAAGTCATAAACCCATTGCTGAATTAACTTTATTAGGTTGTAAAGAAAGACTGATGGCCATGAACATCTACAGCTCTCCCCAACTGCTTCCCAAGCAGAAGCTTTTCAGATATGTCCACCAAACTTTCCTCCTTCTATACTAGGTATCCACCTTTCTCTAAGGATAAGTATACAAGGGATATATTCCACAGAAGGAAATGTTAATCTTCTGAATACACTACTTGCCTGTTTAGGAGCTCTAAATACTTTCACTGACTGCCGCTTGTTTAGTACAGGCTAACATTTGCTCCAAGCAGATTATGAGAGCCTCCTACCCCAGCCAGGCAGTCCATGATTCAGCCCTTCAGAGAAGGTAGCTGGGAAGAATGCTGCCCTGTCCACTTTAGGGCTATTGCTCTCTTGCCTTCACATATTTTCTACACCTGTTGCATCATTTTTTTAATCTCTTATTTCTCTTCTGCAACAGTTAATCACCATGTTCCCAACTGCTAGCCACTTATTAATCCCTTGAGCTTCCCCATTTAACATCCCCTCGTGTTAATTTTCATGGTGAGAATAGATTTAAAAGCCTTTTAGTGCTGACCTTCACACCTTGGTTACCCTGTGCTTGGCTCCTTTCTCGAAACATAACTGCGCTAAAGCACTCCATTCAAATAGCTAGGAGGAGTGCGAGCCAGGTGTCACGAACACAGGATTACACCCCATGCACTCCTTTACCTCCTTTACACAAACACACATTCACTGCTTTACTGAAGGGAATTAAGATCCACGATCTAGCTAGGAGAACTAGCAGATGACAGAGCTGCATTTGTGTGTTGTACATTAGTAAAAACCTTCTCATCACCAAGTTTCTTCTTTCCAAGTGAGCTATAAAGCAAAGCCCTGCTCATTTTCCTAAAGTTCTTTAAGATCTTGGGGCAAAAAAAAAATGCCCTAAGTAAGCAATATTGCTTTTTGAATTGGAGCAACCATATTCTCTTAGGCATCAGCAAACAGGGACTACTAGAAGCTGAACTAGAAACCTGAGAACAGGCTCCTAAAGGAAGTTGAATGTCAAAGAGCTGGAAGAGCAGGGCTACCAGAGGGAGAACAGCCCAGGGGCAGATGAAGACAACAGGGCAAGCAGGAGCCATGCCCCTCCACACCCCCACCCAAAGCAGGCACTCACCGGACCTGAGCAGAGGCGGCAGCTACAGTCCAGTAACCCCCACAAACACAAACCCACAAAACAGCACCAAAGGACAAGCCTGAGCTTGCCTACACCATTCCAACAGGCAGAAAGAGAAGAGCCTGACCTTACACGCAGCTCTAGGCCAATGGGCAGAGGGTTTGTGGGTAGAGGCCACAGATGAAGCTCATCTGGGCAATTAAGGCTCGTCGGGCCCTGGCACTCTGCAATAACAGCCTGCCATGCAGCACGTTTCTTCCGTTTCTGTTTTTTGTTTTCCTCTTACAATTGCTAGGAAGGAAATATTCAGAGCTAGAAGAGTCCAGAAATTCAGTGCATGCCCATAGCGATGGCACCAGTTTTCAAGGTGATGTTGAGGGTGATATCACAACTGACAGAGCAGACCTTCTGCTGTAGCTGGAAGACACTTAAGGGTTGTTCTGGGACTTTCTGAGAAGGTTTATTTTCAACAACATGTATGACAGCACTTGGAGGTTGTTTTGAGGTGAAGCATGCACAGAACTGATGGAAAAAAGAGAAAGGGCTGGGCTATTACAAAAATGGTCCTAAGTTGGGACTGATGCTTCGTCTTAACAAACCCACGGAGCTTTGTTTGTTCTCCACTTTCTGTGGCAAGCTAGCTTAAATCTGTCTGGTTGTAGATGATGTGTTCAGAAGCAGAAAGAAATAAAAAGGGAAATCCTGAGCTAGGATGTCACAGGGGAAGAAACAATCCAGACTACTAAACTGGGCAAGGGAGAGGAAGGCTTTTAGCAGTTGTCGATCATCCTCATGATGAAGAGAGCAGAAAAGAGGATACACTGGAGGGTATTTATGTTTGTAGTAGAGTAGTAAATTAGTCCTGTGAACTGACACAAACACTGTCAAGGGAATCCTCTAATCCTGTCTACGTGCCTGTCTGCAGCTGGTTTCTAATTACTACCTTGTGGTTGTTTTTTAAACGGAGTCAAAGAGAAGGACTCTCTTTTCACTAGACATAAAACAGAAAAATAAAATGCTTTTTTTCTATCTCTGCCATTGATGCAATGTCTCAGGAGGTCACAAGGTGAGGAGTAGGAACATGCACCGATGTCTGGAGGTTGGTGGATTTATCCGTGCTTTCCTGTGAGGTTTGCATTTGTTGTGTATATCATCACTTGTTAGATGTTTTAATCAGGTGGCCAGTTTAACTATGGCACCTTGCTTGGGCTCCAGAGGCACGAGTTCATACCCAGTGCACTCAGCTGTAAATAGGAAACTTATTTTTGGAAGTCAAAGGTGGCCAGACATGACAGAAAAGCTGCGGGTTTTGTATGTTATCATACATACAGAAATTCATTTACCTCAGTCACGCTCCTAAGGCCTGACTGACCTGTCCTCCTCTATGTTGCAACGCTGGGACAACACAAAGCTTCCATTTTGTCTGTTAGGGAACAGCATTTCCCAAAGGCTGTGCTTCAAGGACGCATCTGATTTTGGGTACTAGTGAAAAATGTATCAGGTATGGCTTTATGGCCTCTTGCTCTTTTCCGGTTCATCTGAGTCTCGATTCGATGTGTTCTCCTGCCAGAGCACGTTCAGATCAGCTCCCACAGTTCCTGGATAAGCCATCCTGTCTCCTGCCCACTTACTGTCAAAGGAACTGGGCTTTGGACCATGTGCCTTTGTCATCGTGAACCAGAACATGACAGAGTCAGGGCAGGGAAGTTAACCCAGGGTCTCTGCTTTACCCATAACTTATCACAGAAGGAGTTCAAATACTTGCTACTGTCTTGAAGTTTATACCCTGCAATTACTCTGTTCCCTACCTACTGACTCCTGCAGACAGCGGTGTTTTAATGAGCAAAATCTGGGAACTCCATTTCAGAGCAACGCACAGGATCCACTAGTGTGAGATACTGAGAGCAGTTTAAACATGGCTTTTTAGGGTCTTTTGGGGGCACAAAAAGGCAGTGCTTGTGATTCATCCATCCCCCATAGTTTAAGCAGCGGTATAATGGGAACTGCCATGGTGTGAGTTCAGCAGTGAGCTGGGATCCCTCGGTAACCCGCTAACTATAGGTGCTGAACAGAAAGTCACCAATTTCCTATAGAATCAAAATAATCCTGCTTGATGATACTGAAGCAATGGGTAGTCTTGTCTTATCCTGGGAAGGCAGTTTTAAAGAGAAGGTGTTTACATGTTGGGAGGGTAAATCAGTTTACTGGTGGGGAAAATAAGGAAGAAAAAGAAAAAGTTTTCCTGGGGAGGAGAACTGCGTAGAATTGTACCAGCCTTCCAGGGAATCACAGTGGAAGATATGGGACTACAATATACTATTGGCATTTCCCTGGCATTTCCCCCTCCAGAAGGTAAATAGCTTCACTTCTTTTCACAAATCACTTCTTTTCTTCTTTAGAATTGGGTAGATCGTCTTGTAGTAATAAATAGATGCACAGGACCCTCCTGTCCCTCCCACCGCTTTACTTGGAGGGCAGAGAGTAAGGCAAGCAGCCCGTGCACCCCCTTGAAATCGTCATGGCTGGGTCACCCAGCTATTCAGAGAAGCAAGGATCTGAATCCCCTTTCTTTTTGTTATTCAACTGATAATAATATAATAAAATAAAATATAATTAATAAAAGCTGTGACAACCTAACCCTCAATATAGTTTTCCTAGCAGACAATACTGAATTCCAGCCATGGAGGAAATATTCAGAGCTAGATTCCTCACATTAGCATTTCAGTGTCTTCCTTCAGCAACAAAAAGAAAAAGAACCCAAACTTGGTGGGGAGGACACCAGAATAAGGCCACAGCTCATTCTCTGGAGCACAGGTCAGGGAGAAAAAGGGTGTTTACACTCCTCGAGTCATGAAGCACAAGTGTGTGTGTGTTAAGCCACTGAATGGGGAGAAAATAAGCCATGAAGATAAACAGCCAAGATATTTCCTTGGCAAGTTTTGGGGTGTTTTTTTTTGCTAATCGCAAGGGGCATTTTTCATAAACACAGACTGGAAAGGCTTCGCTGGTCTAGGTAGATAACTCAGCTACGCTGAAGCCAATGGCAAGGATCCTGCTGACTTCCCTGTGGCCAACATTTCTCCACTGTTACCGAGCCCTGAAACGTTGTGTCCCACTGACTCATAACAGAGCAAAGCAGCAGAAGGAACTGGCAATATTAATAGCCATTTGAACTGAAAACAAGGGAGAGAAAGTGGAGAGTTGTGCTTCGTTTCGTGATTCACACCTCTGGCTCTCCTGCATGCACTGCCTGTCAGAGAAGGCTTGTCCTTGTCTTCAAAACGTTCCTGCTTTGTGTAGTCACCACTTTGAAGTCCCTGGAGTAAATGAACCAAGAATGTAATTTTTCACTTGCTCTCAAACGTCATAGCGCGATTTAGGATTTGTTAGTGATTGAAAGGTGATGTGTGATTCTCCCACCCCACCCAGCAAATGTCAAGATTTGTCTTCCATTTGGATACCTGAGGGATAGATACTCAGCTTCTGCTGAAGAAGATAATTCCTGTATTGCTAAAACCAAGGATTCCAAAATCACGACCGACAACCACATAGTGACAAACTCGTGAGCCAGGCTGAGATAGACTCATCTTTTCAAACTGTTCTCTGAACCACCTGCTTGTTTTTTTAAAATTTTTAAAGCAAAGCTAAGATTCTGTTGTAAGTGCATGACTCCGAGAGCGAGGGCTTCGGGATGAATATCAAATATCTTAAAAACGCAAGTAATGAGATCCAGAATCATTCCACTGCAGTAACAGCATGGGAGCTGGAATTTCAACGGCAATGAAAATGATTTGTAAAACAATGTGATTATTTCGGTTTACATGGATAACAAAACCTCAGTTTACCTTCCCATGGTTTTTTATCGGCTTTCTAAATCTGCAGCTGCCCAGAGTGAATCTGGAAATAGTTGCTTGCTGAGATGTTTGCCCTTTGCCAGAAATATCATCCATCGTAGTGGGTACGATATGAAACAGAGCATAAATTAGGTCTGAAAAAATCCAAATAATCAGAGCACCGTTCCCAGACTGACCCATTCCTGTTGCCTGTCCTTTCCACCTGTGCCCAAACACCCGCACCCTCCTGAATGCTTTTGCGGAGAAATGAACTCCCGCTCCTTCTGCAGCTATTATTATGGGTCGGGGTATCTGGGCACAAAGTCACTCTCATTTCCCCCCCCCAAATCAGCCACAATATTCCAGGCCCTGGGACAGGCATAGCTGTAAACATGCAAGACTTGCCAGGTGCAGGCTTTTACCTTTCCTCACCTCTGTGAACCACTCTTCTGCATTTGTTACATGAATTTGGTTGTACAAAACCCAGAAGCGATTCCTACTGTTCAAGAGTTCTTTGATCCCATTTTTTGTTCCCACAGAAAATACTTTCCATAAGGGAGCAGCAGGGCGAGACGTGCTGGGAGAGCGTATATGTACAGAGTGCAGCTGTAGCATGTCTGCAGCAATACATATATATATATAAATATACTTTCCAAGGGGTGATCTGTGTTTGACCCGAGATGCAGTATAGAGTGCCAGTCTTATGGAATAAAGTTCAGTGCTAACACTGAGCTTGGGAACACAAGATGCAACACATTTATCAATGTTTGTAGAGCAGACTGCCTCACGAGAGACCTAGGGTGTCCCTGGTACAGAGTTAATCTATGTGGGGACATCAGTGCTCCTCTGGGTCTTTAGGGTAATTGCTCTGGAATAGCTGCTGCCCTCTAGCTTGACCCCTCTAGGGCAGATCCCAGGACCTGAGTTTTAAGCTTTGCCTTCCTGGAAACCAGACCACCATCCCTGTCTCCCGTTCGCTGTGATTCCAGAGGCATATTTCCTGTACCTCAGAGGCAAGAGATGCAGGGAGTTTTGTTTGACTTCTGTGCGAGGTTTAAAATAGGTACTTCTGATTTCTTAGGACTCTTCAAGCCCTGATAACACAACACTAACAAATACTGGTTGGTTCGCTGCCCATAGAGGGCACAGGCACCGCTGTCGTCTCCTGAGTGGACTCTGGAGCTGCTGACTGAACTGCAGGCAGACACTCATTGCAATCTCTAAGTACAGGGCATGACTGCTTTGCAGGGTACTGCTGGTCTCTCACCACGTGTGGGTACAGCCCTGATCTCGCCCCCACACTAGCGTAGCCGTACGCCCCTGCCTGCCTTCTCCTGTGCTCCGACTCCATCACCAGATTTGTGTCATCCAGCATAGAAGGGGGAAGAAAAGTAGTGAACCTAAACAGAGCCGCAAGATTTAGTAACAGATGGATTTTAACCCCGCCGTGAGTCCATGGGTCAGAAGAATATAGGGGATCTTCTTCCCATGGTGCTGATGGAGACAATACAGAGTAAACAAAGAGCACAAGTTTCTGTAGTCTGGCAGCTTATAAATCCCTTTTTGCTGTCCATCAGCGAAACGACACGCATCAGTACTGGTTTTTAAACAACCTATAATCAAGCAGCTCTGTAACTTCTGACAAATGACAAAGTCAAATTACATCTTTGTGACTGAATTGGCACTTACTCACCAGGAGGCACATGGAAAACTTACCTCTCAGATCTGAAGAAACTTTGAGTTGACAAACGAAAATAAATGATGAGGGAAGGGAATGCAATCCTAATAATTTCAGGAGTGAGTGACGAAATACTTAATGCCAAAGGATATCAGGAGGCTAAGTGAGTGATGAAATACTTAATGCCAAAGGATATCAGGAGGCTAATAGTACATTTTATTTTATTTAATTTTCATATAACAAGCAATTGAGTTGTGCCACTGACACTTGAGAGTCCTCAACCTTTTGAAAACGAAGCAGGAATTCAAGCTTCATTTAGTCAATCTACAATTCAAAGGCATTAAAAGATCAGTTGAAGTTTTCTTTACTGCTCCTCCAGCACAGACTGCAGGGAGACAATGGATGATGAAGCCTCTGAACTGTAATCAATTTTGCCACGATTTATCATTTTATTCCTGACAGTGTACTGGGGAAGATATGAAGGCCTGTGAATTGCACAGAGAATTAGCTTTAAGAAAGAAAAATTTTCACTTCTCAACCGCTGCTTACTATCCAACTTTATCAGAGGATACCTGGATGGCAGCGCTTTAATCATCTATGATTACACCTAGCCTAGAGTGAGAGAGTTGGAAAAGCTTGCTCTGGCGAATTAGGTGCTATAATAATTCTGTTTTCTCAGACCTGGCTGCTGGTAGGCAGGTGCCCAAACCCCAGTGGACACTAACTGGCAGCTGCCAAGTCTGGTCATGGGTGCTAAACTGCTCACCCGTTTCACCAAGTTTCTTTTGTACTGCCTGCTGCCGCGTGGGGAACAGTCTTATACCGTACACCTTCACTAAAGAATTCACCACTCTGCTTGGTTGTTTAATCTCATGGTTAATTATGGTCATTGTTTTAAAAAAAAAAAAAACAAACAAACAAAAAAACAAACAAACAAAAAAAAAAACCACAAAGCTTGTGTTTTATTTCTACTTTGAACTCATCTGCCTCGAGCTGCCAGCCTCTGCCCAGTTCGGTGTTTCAACACACTGAACGAAGCACTTTATCGCCAGGCTTAGCAGCACTGTTTGAAAATGACTCCCACTTGCTACCAGATACATCCACCACTGATATTAATCATGACAGCAACATCACTGAATATTAAAGGCCTGGAAGAAAGGAATATATTCTTGTATTCTGATTCCCCAAGGACTTGGAGAATATGATATTTTTCCCCTTTTGCCAGATACTCAGGTAGCCAACAGAGAAGATTAGGGGAGGTTTCTGAACTACAGAGGTAACCAGGTGCGTGCAGATTGCTTTCTGTGGCCCTTTGAACAGGACATCACACTTCTATAGAGGCACTAAGCAAATGCTAACATGTCGATAGTTCTTCAGAACAGTCCTGCATCATACAGAAGGATTTTGCTCATTCTACAGAGAAGATGCGGGAGGTGAAATATTTTTTGCACCCTACACAATAATTCAGTGGCTCAAGGTTTAGACACACTGATCTTGATTTATATTGCCCTGGAAGCTGAATAAGCTGTCAGCATAAGTAAGAAGAGGGTCCAAGATGCTGCTGACAATATTTCTTCCTATTGACATTAGTACTTTCATTCACAGGACAACACACAGTTATAACGACGGCTGGAGACAGAGCTTTAGCTGGTCTCAACTTGTGAAACATCACTGACTAGCACAACCCAGTGCGCAGCAGAGCAAAGCTACTGTCCCAAAGCCCAAGTTGTATCCACCACTGGAAAGAAAGATAAAGGCAGAGCGTGACGGGCTCTACAGATGGCAAAGTTTGTACGCTGTTAAGGCTACTTCATTTTCTTTTCACTGTGTGTTGTTCCAAGGCAACAAGTCTCTACACTGATGAACCAAAAAAGGTTACATTAATAAATTAGCATGCAGATACCCACCCCAAAAAAAGAGCAAGAGACAGACTCTGACACTGGCTATTTGCTATTTTTAACAGACTTTGGCAAGGCACTAGCATTCCATTTAAAGTGAGCCAGAAGTTGCAGCAAACAGGAATTGTTATTGTTTACCCATTTTTACACTCAGCCTCACACAGCTGATTCCCTAAACCGAGATTTGTTTCACCTTTTGTCTTAACACAAAATGGGAAAGCAGTAGATACGCTGCAATTAAATGAGGAAAAAAAGAAAAAAAAATGAGCATGATTTGGGCATTTAGAAGCCTTTCGTTATTTTTCATCTGCCAATGACTTCATCCAGAAGGTTCTTTGAGAACGTTATTTAGTTGTTCTTCACTGAAGGAAAACAACATTAATTTGCTGAGAAAAATTCTAGGTTGTGGATATGCCTGCTCACTCATGCTTAACTGCAAAACAGCGTTTGCGTTCTTCAGCACAGCATTTTTGGTCTTAAAAACTGGTTGATATTAAAACTGATAGTGAAACTGCTCTACCTAGCTAGCTTGGAGCAACACAGAAGCAATCACAGGGGCAGCGAGACTCGTGCTTGATGCCCAGGTGGTAACTGGGGTTGGAATCAGAGGTTCAGCTGCTGCCATACAAAGAGCAAGCTCCCGTGGCATGTCCTGCGCTGCCTTTGGGTATTCTGACTCCTCCGCTGCCCCAACACACACCAGATGGCCTGGGTCTTAGGGGACCTCTCCCAGGTCAGAGATAACTGGAAGGTTTCTTACCCTGCCACATCTACTATTTCTTCCCCGACAGCAGCGTCTCCTCTGGGCACATCAGCTCCACTCAGAGTGTAGGAGCTGGTGCCACGGCAAGAAGACATTGCTTTGTGTTTCACAGCGGAGACCATGTTCAGCAGAATGAGCGAGTCATTAATCACGCTGCACTATTTGTGTCTCTGGTTCAGGCAATATTTTGATACATTCTCACAACAGGCAAAAACACCCTGAGAATTCCTTTCTGCCTTCTCCCGCTTGAAAGCAGTTGCTACTCTTGCTGTAGCTTGCTTTGACAAAAATAGGAAGAAAACGATTCAAATCGAAGCTTAGCAGCTCTCAGAATTAAATTAGAACACCCTCTGATTGCATGCTTAGCTTTTCCTAAGTCAGGGTAGGTCCAACGAACAGATCGATCCCTGTAAAGCTTAGGAGCTACTTACAGACGTAGTTGAACTGCAGAGGATGACAAATGTATTAATGCCTAAATCTTCCACAGTATTTCTTTCAACCTGCACATGCTACGATTTTTCCGGGGGGAAGCAGGAAGATAAGCATGTGTCACTGCTAAAAGTTCTGTTTATTATGAACTTGACTCTAGAGTCCAAAACAAGACAATTAAGTTTTCTGGGAAATTATTTTTCTTCCTGTGCCCAAACTAATTACGGACACTGGTATGATAGAACCACTTTTTTTCCCCCCTCCTTCTTTTTAGGAGGCAAGAAACAGCCTTCCCCCTTGACAACATATGGCAAATATTTTTCTCTTTCTCTAGTTCTACATTAATTTTGCAAAATTGGTCTTGGAAGCGCTGCTGTCATTTATTCCCACCCCAGCATCGCACAGGGTTTAGTTTTCTGGTTCGTTCACATTCAGACAATATTGGTTTTATTTCTAAGCAAAGGGAAGTACCAAACAAGAGAATTACAGGATCTTGTTTCCATGGCCACTTTCCAGTGTCATTCAAGAAAAGCAACACATTTCTAAACAATTCTCTGTAAGCTGCGGTGTTGACTCTTTGATATCTTAAATGTGTCCCTCTCTCCATAAGTAAATGTCTTAAGCATCTACTGACATCCTATTCAAATTATTTAAAGTTAAAAACTTGCTTATACAAGCAGTAAGGAGCTCAAGTTGTAGTTGAACAAAAAGCCAAAGATTTGGCCTTAGGAAAAATGTTCCCAAGATTTTAAATCAGCAGCTAATTCATAATTAAATCCTATGTTATCATATATCATAATCTATTTCTTAAAAAGGATATTAGTAATGCTATTTAATTTTCAATTCGCATGGTCACTTGTAGCTGACTGTTGCAGTGCCAGGACAATGAGGACTAACGAATGCACAATTTATGGCTCTGTCACTGATATGCTGAATAAGCTTCGTCAAAAAATTTGACTTTTTTTGAATGTTATCCTGCCTTTTATATAAAAAAAAAAGTCTCACAGGACTTTCCTTACTAAGGAGCCAACTAAGTTCTTGCTCTCTGAATCGTCTCAGGGCAGTAACCTTGCAAGTATATATCAGTATATATATACTAGGGCTGCCCATGAGACCCTCTCCAGTGTTCACTGACGTAAGAAGGAACCTTTCCTTTAACTTCTCTGAATTTTAAATGCATTCTATGAGAGAGAAAAATGTGGACAGCTAGATTTTCTGAAGGTTTCAAGGGAAAATGAGTACCCAATACTTTCTATTTTTTAAGACTTTAGCTGGAATGCAGTCAATTCAGTAATCTGACTTTTCACTTACTCTGGCTTCTACAGTGATGTTGTTTTCTTGTAATTTGAAACGCCTTTCAATGACCTCCTACATGTGACTCTAACTTGGCTAACTAATCTGGACTTAGAAGTCCTGGAGGAAGCAATTTTCCTCTGTCACTTAATACCAGGCCTCTTGCTTGCCTCTCTGGCTGTAAATGGGAATACAATGCTTGTATAATAAAGTAGATGTCTTTAATTGATCTCTGATAGAATATCCATGTAATTGTACAACACCGCATATTCTGAAAGACTTGTCCCTGCAGGATTTGGGCTTCAAGTCATAAATTTTCCAGGACAGAACAGAATCTTATTTATTTTTTCCGGTGTTTAAGTTTCTTGCTCACCTGCAATTTCTCACTGCCTCTGCCTTAACACTCCGTGTATTTTCCATTTTAGGTTCTTTCTTTCCTGCAATCAAACCCCCGGACACACTTTTTAAAATAACATTTTGGCTTGGATATTTAAATAGCTGCATCAACCCCATAATCTATCCATGCTCAAGTCAAGAGTTTAAGAAAGCGTTCCAAAATGTCCTGAGAGCACAGTGCCTCCCAAGGAAGCAAGCAGCAAAGAAGCAATCCCCAAGTTTCAACCTCAACCATCCCACTAGCCAAAGCATGGAGAGTGGCAAAGGTGTGGTCCGTATTCCTGTCGGCTCGGGAGAAACCTTCTATAAGATTTCCAAGTCGGATGGGGTCTGTGAATGGAAGATATTCTCAGCTGTGCAAAGCATGCCTGCAAAAAATGCAGTTTCTAAAGACTGTACTGCTGCCAAAGCGAAAAGTAAAGGTTTCCTGCAGGAATGCTGCTGTGCAGGCACTTCGGGGAACCTTGTCCATGAAAATTGTAAAGTCCCGACCACTAAACTACACACCATCTCCCTCAGTGAAAACGGGGAGGATGTCTAAAGGACTGAATGTGCCTAGCAGCATAGGCTGGCAAGCTCGTGGCTCTGCTGATGGGATGCTGCTCTTTTTATTGGGAAGTAGTAGATGCTACAACAGTTGAAAGGACCCAGGTGAAACAACTAGCATCCTGTAAAGCCGAGCTAAAGCTTCTGAGGAGGGATGTCCTTGAGTGCTGGTAGCCTGAGCAAAGCCCCTTAAAGACAGTAAATGACTTCAGTGGAGGGTGAGCGCCCTGCGGTCTTACAAGAGACCGGCCTCTGCAAGTCATTTGCCTGACATTTAAAGGCTTTATTTTTCACTGTATTCCCCTGTTTCAAAGCTCCTACTGCTCGGATTTATGTGCAACAGGGGAGAGAGAGAAAACTACAGAGACCCCATGCCGATTTCAGCATGGATACTTTTAGACAGCTCCACATTCAGAGCCATTTTGTGATTCTGCTCCCCAGAAAAAAAGCTAAACCTTGATTCAACAGCTGGGGGAGCTGAAGTTGGGAGGCTCAGGTCTTGGGACAGTGTTTACAGAGCTCTGCTTACTTTTTGTTAAGGGGCTGTGGACAAGAATGTTTTCCTACCGTGTCTTGCCTCTTTTTTTCATGTCCAGGTCCTGGCTTGGCGAGGTCCTGCACGCCTTGTTGAAGAGAATAGGCAGCTCTTTGGATTTGCGTCTTCAGCTGGGCAGCCTCGTTGGTCCTCGTGCCTGGGCTGCACCAGGTGGGGATTTGGTCTTCTGTAACGCCCACAAGGCTGCTTGTCCTCAACCTGTCTGGAAGAGCAGTCGCTTCAGCTCACAGGGCATAGCAAAAACACGACCAGGGCTCTTGCCCTGCTTGGAGTGGCTCTAAGTTTTCCTTTGTGCTGTGGATTTCAGTGAACTCCACTGCCAAGGGGAACTTGATCCAAGTGGCTGCACTCCACCTAGCTTCAGCGACCGAGCAGGACTTTTCTTTTTTTGTACAACCAACCTCCCAGATCTCCAAACAAAACCAAACGAAAATCTGCATGCATCCTAGGTTTGTTTGGAAGGTCTCTGCGCTTTGATGCGGGTCTAATAAAATTCACAACTAGGTAAGTCATCATCAAATAAGGCTAAAGGAGGTCATTTTCACTCATCCGTTTGTTTTCCTTGCTCTGAATCCAGCAGGGACCTGCTTAAAAACTCAGTAACTCCTTGCTCAGGTGCTTGCTAGTCAGATCAGCGCCACAGTCACTGGAAAAGCTGCAGACATTTTGCTGTCTCCCTGCCCAGTGTTATGCTACATTCCTTTTCTGACTCCTTCAATACCAAGTGCTCTAAGCTCTCTACGAGATCCTGGCTATCCTGGAGTCAGGAACTTTACCCTCGTTCTGAGCAGTGGGAGTTAAGCACGTTAAATGGCTTAAAGACATATATCCCCATGAGAAAGGGCCATCCTTTGGGAATTTGGGAGAAAAGCATTTGGAAGCATGTTATATTTTAATATAGCTAATCCAAATAAATAAATAAATGAGCTGTTCAGCATCTGGAAGAAATAGTGGGAGGAATTCTCTGTACAATATTAGAAATAAGCAACTCTCGACATAACTCCTCCTGAGCCTGCCAAGTAAGAATGCAGCTTCTTGAAACAACACATAAGCCTTTACTAATGTCTCAGCGTCAGCTCCTGTTCCGAATATCTACTGGCTTGAAAAGAGAAAGGGCTTAAGGTTAGCTTTTACAGGATAGGGCCTTGAAAGAACACCTTGATATTATTGACGAGGAATCATTGTTTATTCATCTCTCATTCAGTATGAAGTCCCCAGTGGAGAATTTCAGTCTTCTGCATCTTTTATTTATGCATGAATGAGATTTCTTTCCTCCTGCAAACACATATTTGCAGCTAGAACATTATTAGACAATTTGCAAAAGTGAAACCTGATCCTTGGAGTTCTCGCAGTAGCGTTGCTTTGCACAGTCCTGGAAGCAGAAAGGAACCTCAGAGTGTAAATGCACTTCACGTCTATACATGGCCAGGATGCTAATCAAGCACTGCCGCTGTAACTAAATGTTGAGCTCAAAGCGAAAGAGGAGAGTAGATGGACCTAAGCATGTGTTTTGTGTAGACAATTCACAGAGGCAGAACAAGCCGGCTCATTTTCCCCCTACGCCTGGCCCTGCTCTCAGTGCATTAAAATTATTTTGTAATGTCAGTACACCTAGGAAACCTATTACAAAGTGCCCACTTACAGATCTTGCTAATCTTGCAGGATAAAAAGTAGAATCTTTAAAAGTAAGAATCATGATTTTGGGCAGATTCACTAGTATTTACTCAGATATCATCAGCCTGATGAAGCTATGCCAGAGAACAAGAAAGGCGTAGAAGACCCGGTAAAGTTGGCCTCTTTTTCCTGGTGTAATAACCAAGAACACTTCAGGTCCCACATGTGCTGATAAACATTCCTTGCAGCACTTGCTGCCTCAGAGATACATCTTATAGGTGTTTTGAGGTGCTAATAAGTTATGTCAAGCAGAGGGCTTGCTTTTCCCAGCCTTCAAACAAATGAGTATGCAGTGATAGGGAAAATGAAGCTAACCGTTCTCAACTCAGCCTGCAGCGGTCCTGAAAACATTGACAAGAGCCTTGCATTTGGAAGCTCAGTGTTTTTCAGACCATTAAGCTTTTGTTGTGTTTGGTGGACAAGTGAAGGGCACTGCCTACCTCCTCTTATACTTGAAAAATGAAATATCTAGCTTAGCTGATTAGTGGAAGCAAAGAGTTATTTGTCCTCCCACATGAATATTGCATAAGAAAGATACAGAATGTCCCAAACAGGTTAAAATTAGTGAAGAATTCAAATCAAATCGCTGGACCCAAATCCCCATTCATTTCCAAAAGTATGCATTCATGGACAGTGAATCTGTAGCATTATCCCATTTTTAGTTTAAATAAGAAACCCACCCCACCCCTTAAAGATTTTCTTAGGGTTTCT
>VZTV01079347.1:22137-72417 GCA_013400875.1 Anhinga rufa
GTTTCTCAATAAAGTCTAGAATTTGAAACTAGACGTGTTGAAATACCATGAAAAAATATTCTCATGGTACTTAAGCCAAGACCAGAAGCAGAAAAGCTGGAAATCTCATAAGAAGGTCACATGAGACTCGTGGCCGAGGTTTTCAGTCTCACGGGGTTCAAATACGTGGGACATTTATTTGAACAAAACCTGAACTCTGAAACATTTTGAAAAACACCCATTAAATTGAGCAAGATTTAAAATCTTCACTGCACACACTTGCTGCCCAACCCTATCTGTAAACTTATTTTATAACTTCAACCAGTAAGGTCATTCGTGCCATCTCTCCTTTGGAGCTGGGAGATTTTCACGGGGTCTCCCCAGTGATTTTAGGTTTGTTGAGGTTTCATGGTGTCCGGCAAGGGGTTGTTGTGGAGCTACACATAGGCTGACACAAATGGATTAGTCATTCAATCCCAGAGCAATTCCGAAGTAGCCCTATGAACTGAATCTGTAAGATGAAGATAACTAAGTCAGCATGCTGGTGGCGATGCCTGGATAGATAGGCATGGATGGTCACCTTTGCAGCACAGTACTCCTGCCTGTGAGAGACAGACGTTAGAATAATGAAGTCTTGGTCTCATCTTCATCCTTCTTTTCTGTCACCAAACAGATGTTAAAAGACTTCTCTCTGTCCAGTGACTCTGAAAAGCACTCAGAGCACAGCATCAGGCAAGCCTGGTCCCAGCCACACCTCTGCTGCTGTCACGTTTGCCAGCAAAAACAAACACATAATTTGTTTGGCTCACTCGGAGAATTTCTGCATGAAAACTGCCCTGTTCCCTTGTTGCAAGCAGGGTCATAGGCGCTTGTCATCTTGATGGACGTTTAGACTGACAAGTCCCAAAAACCATAGAAGGAGCTCTAGGAAGAAAAAAAAAAAAAAAAAAAAAAAACAAAAAAACGAAGAGGAAANAAAGAAGAAAAAAAGGAGTGCAGATTGAAGCAGCCCATCATTTTCTGTTATTTAAAGTGAACTTGGCACTGGTAAAAGAGCTGCAGCCACAGAGGCTGAATGTATCTGTCTGTCTAAAAAGCACTTGCAGAACAAGAGATTTGCAGTGGCTTGCCACCTATCATCACATGTAAAACCTGTCTGTGATCAGCGCTGTCGTGTGAAGTACCGCGGGAGCACAGGACAGGGGGCAGAAGGTGGCCAGCTGGGAAGTGAGAACACAGTGCAGTGCCATGATTTTCCCCTCACAGCCACAGCCACTGGACCACACTGACCTGTCACTTGAGGTGTCCTGACTGAAATCTCTGAGGGGCGCGTACGACATCCCACCATCCTCTCTGCTCGCTGTTTTCTGCTGAGAGCGACAGCCAAGATTTCCCTCCTGAGTGGAGCAGATAGTCTGTGCTGCAAAGAGTCGAGAGCTGGAGCATCGTATAGATGGCTTTTAATTTACACAGGTTGAGGCTAAGCCGATCACCAATCTGTCTTCCTCAGAGGGCAGGGAAAGTTCAGTATTCCAGTTTCCACAGTTAGTGTTCATTCAGATTTATTGTCTTATGTTTTTGAGGCTCCGTGTACTCTGTAAGATTATTCAAATCCCAAATACTTAAGATCTGTCCACTATCCAAACAAATGTCTCTTCATTTTTATTTTTTTTTTATTTTTATTTTTCTCTGCCAAGTCCAAGGACAAATTATGTATAGTGTAAAAGAATATTTTCCTTTGCCAGGCTTTAATGTCTTGAAAATGCATGGCATTGAAAAGAGGAAAGATTAAGCTAGGAATATTTCTTGCTTTTCTACTCATCAGAGTCAGCAAACAGATTTCACAAAGCTTCTTCAGTCCTTCAAAATTTCCCTGCCTGACTTTTCAGTTTTCTGAAAGGTAACAATGACGGACTGGAGTATTGTACACCGATTGAAGTCAGTTAAAAAAGATCTTACTGCTTTACTGAAGTGGAAGTTGCTTAGTCCTAGGTACGCCTGTTGGCCTCATGTTAACTAACGCTCAAGTTTGAATGGGTTTTTATTAGGAACCCCAATTTAAGCTAAAGCTACCAAGGCACAGGGTGACTCAGTGATTCACTCAAGGAATATTTCAGCTGTCCCATGTTAAATCCATGCTCGGTAATTAACTCCGTGTCCTACTCAGAGATATCTTTATCATCTTTCCTGTCTTAATATTGTTTGGGCAAGCAAGACAATGCTGAAAACCCACTCAAAAGGACAGGCTGTTGACACCAATTATTTCTGGACGATTGCTTCCGACAACAGAGCCAAAGAGAAAAGCCAGACGGTCTTCAAGATGTTGCCCTAAGCTCAAGGCATATCTGAGACCTGCGCCATGCAGTGTCATCGTTTGCCAGAAGGAAAAGTATCCCGTAGCTCACGAGAGAACCGCTGTAATGAGGCAGCTTTGTGTATCTGCTCTCTCTCTGCTTGCTGCGTTCCTCTCGCCTGCTTCCAGCCACCCTTCTGCACAGAGCCTTTAAGTCTCACTAGCATAGCAGCCTTTAAGTCATTTCCCAAGAAGCTCAAGAGTCAACTAGCACTTTCTATGAACGAATCTATCCAATATTTATTCTGGTTTTTGCCTAATTATGATGAGACTCACAGGGAGAAGGTTAGGCTGTCTGGCCAGACCAATCCTGCCTTTTCCTATCACTGCACATACGTAAACTAAACCTCTCCACCTGTAAAAGGGAGCTAATCCACAAGCAAAATCAACTACTTTTTGAAGGTGTTCCCAAGCAGATTGTTTAATAGATGACAGTATTATGAAAATCCAAGACGCTATGAGAGAGCTTGTGGTGTATTAAAATAAAGATCTTCCACCCAGCTTGATAAATGTAATCGAATCACTTATTTCCCAGGAGGAGATTAAGCATTTGTATTAGAGATTCGAGTAAAATGTCATGCCTTCTACGCAGAGCATGCTGCATATTTCTCATACTGACAGAGAAGGAGAAAAATAGCAAGCGTGAGCTAAAGGGAAGTGAATTGCCAAAGAGGAGAGCTATGTATTGCAAGCAGCTATCGGTAAGAAATAACACATTTTTTAGTTCCACAACACGCTCAAAGATCTAGTTAATGCAGATTACTGTCTGGTGTACTGAGCTCAAATCCAGGCTGAGAAATATCCTCTCCTTTAGCATCACGGCAACATTAAGATCTTTTTCAGAGTCAAAAATGTCCAAGAGTTAATACTGAAAAGCAAAAATGATTTTCCAATACTCATTGTCTCGGACTGAATGACAAGGCCTTCTTGCTTCGATATGAATTTCTTCTACGATCTGCAGAAACTCGGTCCTTGTAAAGCATTTTCTGAAGTAAGAAAACACGAATCTAGCCAGTGTTTCAGCAGTTTTCCACTTGAAAAGCAATTCCACCCAGCTCACGATCACAGCATCATTGTTTTGTGATACAAAACCTCTGCTGAATATTGCTGACCGCTCAGTTCTACTTACTGACGTTACGACTGTGGGAATTGTAGGCAAGCTGGTTTGGGCTTTTTTTTGCTTTGCCAACCTTTGGCCCAAAAATATTTTATTTTTCTTCTGTCTGCTGCAGCATTTTGCCTGCATGTTGTACAAGTTTGACTGCCCGTGGTTTTTAAAGACATTTCTTGAAATGGGCACTGCATTTTCTGAACATGGTATTCTGATGTCATTGAATTTTCTACGTGCTGTTTTTAAAGGCCCGTTGGTTATCATGCAACATGTTTGAACAGTCATGCTGGTCATTTTCTTGAACAAAACTGAATGTATATGAAATATTGCTAGGTGAACAAATAAATTATTGGGGGAAATGTGCACTTTGTGACGTGAGCTACAAGTCTGTTTGCTTGTGTGGTTTTTTTCCCCAAAAGTATTTATACAAATGTGACCTCTCCCTCGCAACAAACATTTCAGGCAGAGGATCAGGTAGAGATTCCTACCGATAGTGCTGACCTCAGTGGGTTTTAGTGGGAGTAGGGTACAAGGAGAATAAAGGAATCAAACTTGTATTTCTACTGTAAAAAGTTAAAGTTCTTAAAAAATTCTGAAAGGAGATTGAAAAGTTCATTTGGGCCCCAGCTCCCCACCACTCATATTCTGTTTGCTTACAGTAAAACATTGTGTCCCAGATGAAATCCAGCCCATTTTGCTCTATTCCTTATAAAAAAAACCACTAAGAGAACAATCCCTGTCAACCCAAGAGTGTAAATCCTTTTTGGGAAAGACAGTGCTGAATTATTATTTGCCATGATTTATAAAGGCAGAACTGAGACACAGAGAAGGAAAGACAGACTTCCAAAACAGCTGATACAGTAGGAACCTAGAAAGCCCTGGCTGTAGCTGTCACTGGTGGAACCCTTGACAATTCCATGCTAGGTCTCAGGGAAGCTCTGGAGAAAAACTGTAACTGAAAAAACAAACAAACCAACCAGCAATTGCCCTTCTGCTTCTTTGACTGGTCTGTTCTTCAATGTGTGTTTGCCCCGTATTACTTGGTATTGCAGTGGAGCCTGGGAGCTTCAGCTAAGGACCAGGATTTGGTCCTTAACTGATACAGACCTTGCTCTAAAGACTACCCTTCTAAACTTACGGATGGGCATGAAAAATGTTGCAACTACAAGTAATAACTTAGTGTCAGAATGCCTTTGTGATCTCTAGATTTACTGTCAGATAAAAGAAGTAGAGTTATTTTTGATCAATGGTAGGAACATTGTGCAGGATTTGCACATTTTTGCTTGGCTATATAAAATAAAACCTGTTAAGATTATGCAGAACTACGTCAGTCTGTCTTAGTAATGTGGCTATAGGTCCTTCCTCTATTACAGCACACACTCCCTCGCTGCGAACCTGGCAGGTGAGGAGAGGAAGGAGTTACGTTTTCCGACATATTGGATGAGGATTTGATTTTCCTAACCGGGTCATGATTTTCTGGCCTTAGGCAAGTCAGTGCATTTATACTGTGTCTAAACTCCCATCTGTGCAATTGATGTGCTATATCCCAACTGTCCCAGGAATGTTGAGCCTCATAAAATACCATCAATGATTTTGAAAAGCTGACATATGACAGGAAAAAAAAATAAAATCTGTTGGTGCATTTGTTTCGTTTCATTACAAGTACATGAATTTGGCAAATTCTCACTGTGGTTTTTCTGGGATAAGCTTCCCACCCTTTTCCAGGTCTGCAGATGTCTTTGCTAGTTTCTCAGCAGCTTCTGTCCCCTCAGTCTCTCCAATAAACTGCCCCCACCACATCCTTTTTTGTAATGGCCAAGGTAGGACTGAGTTCCTGCTGCTTTGCTAATGGCACAGCGAAGAAGAGCCACAAGGTTGTGACTTCTGCCTGTCTTAAAATTGAAGGCAAAAGGTACAGCTTTCATTCATACCCTGACCATGGGCCAGCATAGCTAAGTACTCCGCTGCCAAGAAGTTCTGCTCAGGGTCATTTCTGAGGCTACTAGGGATTATTTCTCTGACTTGAGCCATCAGGGTGAAATAGCACACGCAGGAGGCTCCGGGAGGTCCTTGATTTCCTCCAAAATGACATAATCAAGAGAAAAAGCAACTTTTCCGTTTTCCCTACCTCTGTTCCACACACTAATTTCAACAATAATGTCTGTGCTCAGCATTACAAATAAGGTTTAAAGAAATAAAGTCAAACAATTCTGGTTTATATGAGCTCCACCAACAAATCCCAGAGTAGCTCTGGATTTTCCTACCATTACAAGATACAGCATTATAGATGTCACAGCAGTTAAAATACCCTAAATGCTATTCATGCAGTACACTTCAGTCAAGTATCTTCAGGTTTTTTAAGATGCATTTCTTAATTAAGTCTTTCCAATACAGAAACTGCATTATACATATCCCCTTAAAGGTTCCCAGGCTGTTTCATAAACTTTAAACGAACTGTCTGAAAAGATAAAGTCATCCTCCACTCCGGAGTGAAAGGAAGCATGTGGTTCAGTATCTACATTAACATCACACTACAGCTTTGATAAGGAAACAGCTATTTCCTTCACCAATGGGAACTTCAAGGGAAATGCAAACGGCAGAATATTGCTGCCTAAATATGACTTTGGCCAAAGCAGGATAGTCAACACTACTGCATTTTTCTCTCTGAACACAGTATCTAATAACCCATGGACTGATGATGCTAATGGGACTGCTTCATCTCCCGGAGAAATTCTAATGCTCTCAAGAAGTATTGAGGTTTTTTCATAAAGATTCAGTCCCCGTGAGAAATTTTATGGCGGTTTTAATCATGGTCTCCTGCAGGATAAAAACCTTAGTTCTGCGGCTTTTACTTTGTTAATCTAGCTGCAGGCAAAGGTCAAAGCAGTCAGGAGCTTTATTGAGGTTCAAACACTTTTGCAACAATAAGTGACACTGTGCTGGCAATTACAGGAGAAGCGAGAGCCAGAAAACATCCCGTTTTTCTTTCAGCTTGTTATTGGCCTAATGCTATCATAGTTCTTACAGTGAAATTCTGCTGTTCATTACAGAGGTAAGTGAGCCAAACAGGTATTTGTTTAAATCCACTAGTTCACGTAATGCAATTCCCAGCTGCTGATCTTTATCAGAAAGCTGCAGAATTGACTGGACGACTTTGGGGAAATGGCTTTTTTCTCCCCGAAATCAAGCTTAATGCCGTTCTCCAGATTAGGCCTGGGCGTGCAGTTGACATTATCTTTTGTATGAAGCAAATAGATTCGGAGCAGCTACACGGACAGGCTACCAGTGATCTGTTGCTGCTGGCTTAGCTTATTGCTATAATGATTAGCTCCATAAGGGACAGATTCCCAGATATCATTAGCAGCGGTCCTGTTAATATGATAGTCTATCTCCCAAAGCAAGGAGAACCTGCACAAAATGCATCAGAGTGATGGGTAAGAAATTCTGTATAAACATTTCTAAGAGTTTAACTGAAATCAGGGCTTGGGCTTGTACACAACATAAAAGAGA
Source organism: Anhinga rufa (assembly GCA_013400875.1). NCBI lineage: Eukaryota > Metazoa > Chordata > Aves > Suliformes > Anhingidae > Anhinga > Anhinga rufa. The sequence continues at coordinate 29,091 of VZTV01079347.1, forward strand.
TGTAAGAAAAAAGGCGCGCAATTGAACTTCAGCTGAGGATCGTACCCAAACACACTTCCACACCAGAGCACATCTTTTAGCTTTTACAGTTTGTTATAATTCAAGTGCTCTGTTTTGTTTTCAAGAAAACACAGTGCATGATGGATAGAAGCTTTCTGGGTATGTTTTCTTTTTCTTTTGCATTTTCTTCCTGACATATTTTGGCAGAAAAGAGGAAGAAAAAAATAAAACCCACCCAGAAAAAAATAAATGCCTCCCGTATCTGAAAAAAATGAAGGGCTGATCCTGTTTCCCCTCAACCCAATTAAAAATATATATTGAAGCAGATCCAGCATTCCTTACCCATATTGAGCAGTCAGTCACCAAGGAACCCCAGCAGCTCTGGCAGGACAGCTCGCCAGCGGGTTACCTTGGGCTCCTTCGCCTAGAGGAGAAGCACGCCTCGTTAGTGCAAACCAAACCTCACAAAAGCAATTACCAGTGTCCCGGGCTGAAAGTTGTTCATTCGGTCTCATAAGCACTCCCTGGGGGTACAGCAGTAACAATACTAGTTTTTAGAAGGACGAGCAAGGAATGCTTGAGATCCAAGAGTACTGAGAGAGTCAAACTGATGGGCCTCACCTGTCCCCCCAGCAATACGAGGGGGAAAAGCCCTTTTATATAATACAGAGTTAAGGATTACTCATCTGTTACTGCTCAGTATAAACTCACCCTTTTCTTCATATGGGGTGCAACACCACTTTCTAGACAAAGCCCTGAGGTCTTGGCAACAATTAACTTCACTGGGACTCTACCGGATGTAAAACTAAGCAAAATATGATCTAACAAGTAATAAAATTAGCACAAGCAAATGATTTGCCAGACCTACCTGTTTTATTCCCTACTTGGCTTATGTGCAACACAGAAATAAAGGCCTGTGGTGTTGCTGGTACTGACAAGACAGCATTTAAGTTCTCTTTGCATAGTAATATATTGGGATACCAGTTAAGTTCCTGCCCATAGATCTGCTGACTAAAGGGAGCACACCTCCTTTTCAACCTGGATACCCAGACTATATGATTGCTTTGCACCTCCAGAGCGAAGAAAACTATACCACTTCATTGATACAGTGGACAGACTGAAACCATCTCAGTATCACATCGTCAGATGTGTGTACATATGTATTTGTGGATATACGTATACACATGCAGACCCTCTCTAACCTTAGCCCAGAGCCCAGAGCACCCTATTCAACATCTGTAGGCATTTTCATAGTTGAGACTTGCCATGGTTTTAGCTGGGATAGAGGTAATTTTCTTTGCTGTAGCTTGTATAGTGCTGTTGAAAAACACTGTGGGGAAAAACATAGTCTGCAAAGAGTATCAGCTGATCTAAAGTTTTGTTTTAGAAACTTGAGCTCTGTATGAGATTTATTTTCAAATAGAAAAACCTGCCCTGACCTTGTTGTCCAAGAGTAAGAGCACATACCTGAATTTGCAGATTTGTAACTTGTTTCTTCACTCCTTGATGTATCTATTGCAAAGCAATAGGAAGAAAGTGTTAGAGGGCTTCATTAAATAGCTCATTTTTTCTTGTTTCCTCTCTATGGATAGCCATACACTCACATTTGCCCATGGCTCTGCATTTTTCACTCCCTTGCCCCAACACACACCTGATTTTCCTTTCAGCAGCTGATCCCTACTGACGGAGCTGGCCAAGGCTGTGGAAAACAGGGCTTTTTGCAGCTGCATCCTGCCTCCTTACTGAGTGACAAGTGCTCTACTGAGTAATGCCGAGGAGACAGCATTTACACATTTCATTTTAATTCATCAGTTACTCATGCTTAAGTTCACAGAAAACAGGGTTTGCCAGGAGAGCATCTAAGGCTGGGCAGGCTTGGTTATATATAACACATATAGTGTTAGTCCTAACCTATACGGTGAAAAGGGGAGTTGACAGCTGGGAAGTAACAGCACATGTTGATGAACGTGGAACCCAGCTTCTGTCCAGTTTTCTTGTTAACCTACCCAGGAGCGATGATCTGGAGGAGCGAAGCATATGTGAACGCACCAACACATTCTCTGGCTAGTACAGTACTTCCCTCCCCGCAAATCTCTCTCAAACACTCCTGCATTTTTAACCGCAACAGACCAGCTCCTCAGGGGGGGAAACTGGAGAAATCCCTCCTGCACTCAGTGAAATCCACAGCAGCATTTCCGCCCAGCTAATGCTCTGCTAAGCTAGAGTTTTTTCTTTTACTGGTTGGGTTTTTTTAAGCATTAAATAAGTTTTTTTATTAAAATTCACAATCGCATTGTGTTGTTGACATAAAGCTGAAGAGCTGCTGCCCGTTCCTTTACTGCTCCTTTTTTTCTCATTATAGCTGCTGGGGTGGAGGCAGCTGTGTCCTGGTTTCAGCTGGGATAGAGTTAATTTTCTTCGCAGCAGCTCGTATGGGGCTGTGGTTTGGATCTGTGCTGAAGCAGTGGTGATAATGCGGAGATGTTTAGTTGTTGCTCAGCAGCGCTTACACCAGCCAAGGGCTGTTTCAGCTCCCCGTGCTGTGCCGGGGGCACGGGAAGCTGGGAGGGGACACGGCCAGGACAGTGACCCCAACTGACCCCAGGGATGTCCCACACCACATGGTGTCATGCTCGGTGTATAGAGCTGGGGGAAGAAGAAGGAAGGGGGGACATGGGGAGTGATGGCGTTTGCCTTCCCCAGTCCCCGTTACGCGTGATGGAGCCCTGCTCTCCTGGAGATGGCTGAGCACCCGCCTGCCCGTGGGGAGCAGGGAATAGATGCCTTGGTTTGCTTGGCTTGCGTGCGCGGCTCTTTCTTTCCCTGTTAAACTGTCTTTGTCTCAACCCATGAGTTTCCTCACTTTTACTCTTCCGATTCTCTCCCCCATCCCACCAGGGGGGAGTGAGCGAGCGGCTGCGTGGGGCTTGGTTGTTGATCCGGGCTAAACCACGACAAGCTGGCAGCCAATGAAGCCTTCCCGGCAAGTTAGTTTCTTGCTAACACTACCTACCTTCAGTTGTAATGCTTCTTTATCATCAAGTTGCTGCTGGAAATCACACTGAGCTACTTTGAGGTGAAACCTTTACTATTTACTAGTGAATCAAGTAATAGTATTGATGTTTATTGGCCTCATGCCTCTTAAACCAAGTATGACGTATGTTGGCAGCTCCTGTGATTTACCTGTGTCCAGTGCTGGGCCCCCAGTGCCAGAAGGACAGGGAGCTGCTGGAGCAAGGCCAGCGCAGAGCCACAAGGATGCTCAGGGGATGGAGCATCTCCCTGGGGAGGAAAGGCTGAGAGACCTGGGCTTGTTCAGCCTGGAGAAGAGAAGGCTGAGGGGGATCTCCTCAGGGCTTATCAGGATCTGAAGGGCGGGTGTCAGGAGGGTGGGACTGGGCTCTTCTCAGCGGTGCCCGACGACAGGACAAGGGGCACCGGGCACAAGCTGGAACCCGGGAAGTTCCACTGAAATATGAGGCAAAACCCCTTTGCTGTGCGGGTGCCAGAGCAGCGGCCCAGGCTGCCCAGAGAGGCTGTGGAGTCTCCTTCCCTGGAGCCATTCCCACCCCGCCTGGACGCGGTCCTGTGCCCCTGCTCTAGGGGTGCTGCTCACGCAGGGGCTGGACGAGGGCATCTCTGTAGGTCCTTCCAACCCCTGCCATTTGGGATTCTGTGATCCTTGAGAGAGACCGTGCTATCTGAACTCCAGCTCAGGAACTCCAAAATGCTACTTCAGTTTCAGGAATGTTCTGCGTTTCCCTTGAGAGTCATAAAAGTCTCAAACTAATGGTGCTATATCCGGGAATGCAGTGGAGGAGGGGGCATGCAGGAAGAATATTGCTAGGGAGTCTTAGGTTTTAAGTGCATTTCTTTCCTTGAGCACTTGTAAAAGGGAGGCCAACCCAAATCTGTCGGTTACAGGCAGTATTGTTAACCCCAGGGGTCACTAATCACCCTTGAAAAAGTAAAAGACACCAAACCCCTCCAAACATTTTAGTTAGTTAGTTTTAGTCATAAGAATTAGAGAAAATCAGCTCTTTTGGAGAGGGGAAGAACCTCTTTCAGTGGCTTTTATAGTCTGAGGATGGCCAGTCTGGCAGCATCCCATACCTGAACTCCAAAGGGATGATGTAAAGGTGATCTCACGGAGAGCTGCTTCCCCTTCTGAAAACTGGCATTCCTGAAAGAGCTGTTGTGGTGTGCAGGGAGGAGACAGCCAACACTACAAAGAGCAACCTTTTCCTAAAACACTCATAAAACCTACAGCTTTTTGTTTGTATTCAAGCTTTTAAGTCCTCACGCCCATCGTGGATGTTTTAAAATATTGTGGATTTTTTAAAGAAACCAGCCTTTTCATCACATATTATGTTATCCAGCGTGTCAACCGACCTCTAAGAAATCAGGCTTTTTTTAAAATCCAGAGAGATCCACTTCAGAGATGGATGGGCCTTATTTGGTTTGGGGATTATATTGTGATTATTATTGTCGTTGTTGATGTTATTCCTGTTCCATTGGCCTTACATTTCTCTACACTCTTGGAAAACTGACTCTCTTCCAGTTTCAATAGTCCTCATTCAGAATCCCATCCCAGCATAGTCACAGGGGAAAAGATCTCTTCAGTCTGTCTTTTTTAGTACTTTGTTCAGGCACTACTGCACGGTGGCCTGTACCGAGACAGTTGCATTTAATCACCAGACTGTGTGTCTGCCGTTCTGCCTCTTTCCTCCGCTCCAGACTCAACCCTATTACTTACCTGCCTCAAGAAAGGCATTTTGCTGCTACCAAATATCACAAGACGTGGAGGCAACAAACTAAAATCGCTGTTTGCTTTAGCTCACTTGCTGCTGCTCCCATTGAGGAAAATAATATTTAGAACAGGTTCAGTAAAACAAGCAGCTTGTTTGGTCCCAGGATGTTAAAGCAGAATAGCCTCTGCAGGAAAACTTCAAATAACCAGCCCAGAAGGAATTTCGTTGCAAGGTTAACAGAGAACTTGTGTCAGACAGTTCAAATGGGATAAATTCATGTCCCCAAAAAAGCCTGTGCGTTCCCATCTACTGTCTGAATAGTTATATGAGAATTTATAAAGTGCATGGCAAATCTGAAAAGCCAAAAATGTGCCAATGCAAAGAAAAACGAACATGTACTTATTTATGAGCACTGAGTCCAGACCCATAAATTGCGTCCTCCTTTTGCCAAAAGAATAGGTTCCATGTGGTTATTAGCAAGCTATTTTAAGGCACTTTTATGCCCTTCACTATGTTGTTATATCCAAAAAACATTTGATTGGGAATTCAGTTGTCTAATTGTGAATGCATGTCACATACCCAAAATGAGGCAGTTAAATTAAATTACAAGGCTTGGTTGGGTTGTTGTTTCATTTGTAAAATGCCTGGAGTGTCTGCTGGCTTCACCGGGAAATAGCTGGATATAAATCTCATCTCAAGCTATATTTACATATGGATCTGGGCATATTGAAAGGCTCCAGAGGACTCATAAGAATCATACACCCCTTCCTGGTGCTGCAAAGGGATCATGCCTAAACACTCCAGAACCCAGTGTTGACATCACTGGGGACATTTGTTTTGCTGGAAGCTATGTATAAAAATATGATTCAGTATCTATCGAAGCAGGTGGCAAACAGCAAATTGGCCAATAAACACCTGATGCATCCGCAGTAGCTGTTCTGGGCATGTTCTGTACAGCCTTGCCATCTTGTGGTCTCCTCAGGTCTGCAAGTTTGAAAGCAAAGCTGGGGTAAGAAGGTCTGACAGCACATTTGGGAAGAGAAGGCGATGCTACACCAACCTATGAAGATGGAGAAAAAGTCAGGGGAGACAGGGAATTGCCCCAGTCTTTTTGCCCGCCCATTCTACACCAATACACTGGGGTAACTGATTTACACTGGCTGTTCACAGCCAGGAACTTTGCTGCCAGGTTTTGTTTCTGATCCCGCTAGCAGTAATGGCAACATACAGGGAGCAATATTTACCTTCCAACTGCTTGAGGCACGTATAGGCCAATAGAGGCATCTTTGGGCTCATCCTGAATAGGTACGTGCAATGGGCGACTCTGCAAAGGTGTCGCAGCGGGCTGGGGAGCTGCGGCAGCAAGCCAGGCGGATGTCAGTAGGGAGGCAGGTTTGAAGAATGTCAGCCTCAGAAACATCAGCAGAAAATGCTTGCAGAGAACTGAGGAGGTCAAGGAAACTTTAAGGCTGACATGGCAAAATTAACCCTCCCCATGAAGCTTTGATCCCCGCAGTGAGCTAACAGCGTAGTCCTTCTCACCCTTGTTTTATGCAGCCAAGGCTCTCCGGCTCCTTTTGGATAGATTTTGCTTACTCCCACAGAGCAAACCCTGCTCCGAAGGATTTTGGGGAAGAGTGGATGTGAGCAACCTGTCAGTGGGGTACAGGTGCAGCTGCTGTAAACGGGTTAACGCTGGAGACGCGAGAGCGGTAATGCAACACGCAGCCAGAGGAGCGACGCTGCTTTGCAGTTGCTGATCTTCTGCCGCCTTCTCCCATGAACTCTGGGAGCTTTAGAAATGTGTTAGCCTAATTGGTGTCATTAATCTAACTACAATCATATCATCTTAATTTGTATCGAGGTTAATTTTTGTTTAGGAAAAAAATGTCTAGACCTTTGTTTAATGTGGCTATGTATCCCTTTTAAACCAGCTATTTTACTCTAAATGATGAATTAGAGGTATAATTTCCTTTCAGGTTTTGAAAATTAACATCTAATTATTCTTAACCTAAGGGATATTAGCACTTCTTATGAAAGCGAATAACACTCTAATCTAAATTTAGAAGAGAGAGCTTCTCAGTAAATGGCAAGGCTGGAATTATTCAAAGACGGAAGAATCAAGCCACAGAAAAAAATTAACATTTAAAAAAAATCAGAAGTCATTTTTTAAGACAACCAAAGAAAAAGGAATATGCCTCTTTCAGATCAGTATTAATAATGTTATCCAGCAGCTTCCAACCCTGCAGCTTGAGAACAGCTCAGTATAAGCAGCATGATACAGCAATGGGATTTCCATTCTCTTTGGGACCACTAAGATCTCTTTGAAGAAACTGAGACTATTTTTCTCTTTCTACTTCATTTAGAAAAGTTGGTGTCTGGGAGAAAAATTAGAAATTGGTTGCATTTTTTTTTTTACTGGTGGGAGCAAATCACGACCAAGACATTACTAAGCAACATAACAAATTCCCCGTCTCTGAAAGACTTTTAATGAGTCTAAATGAGTGTCTAAAGGATGTGGTAGATCAGCCTCGAACTCCTGGGCCTGATTTTGGAACAAATCCGGGAATTAACCAAAGAATCATCGTTTAAAAAAAGACTTAATATTTAGGAATCTAAGTGTCTTTGACAGTTACAAAGCTGCAAATGCTTGTCTTCTTTCTAAGTGCACAAAGGCACAGATCATTTTTTCTGGCAGATACTTCATTATTTCAGACTTTCTCTTCTAATGAGAAGAAGCATTTTATTTTTCCCTTTATTCTTAAACCGCAGATTGTTAGAGAGAACTGCAGCAACCAGAAATAGGACTGGATGTAGCCTGACAACTCATTACTTGCACCTAATGAATTGAATCTCTTTGGAGAAGGAAGGCAGCACAAGAAGGGCACTTCCCTGGTAGGATCTCCTTATGCTTTCAGACCAACACTTCTGTCCTCGCTGTCTCTATTGAAGGTTCCCCAGTGGAATGTCCTTGGTCCGTATCATGTTAGCTCATTAACTCTCATGTTCCAGCCGGAAAGGAAGCACTTGCCTTCCTCTCTCTGGGCTTTAGATTATTTTCTCTTCCCTTTGGATGTCAGGCTGAAGTCATTCTCGCATCCTTCCATCATGAGTGCTTGTCACTGGGAATACTCTCATGCAACACAAAGCCGGTGGGTGAATAATTCCTGGCCCAGAGCAAACACAGATCTGTGACTATGGCATCTGCAGTTTGCCTTATTTCTAAATCGAACTCATAGCGCAGGCCTGATGCCAAGAGGTTTTTCTCAAAATAGGAGTTTCCACTCTCCCCTGATATTGGGTAGCAAACTGCACTTCCAAACTGGGAGACATGCTAATATTATCTTCTCAGATGTTCCTGAGCTTTCTCCTAAGCTCTTTCGGTGCTCAAATGAGGCAGTTTTAGTGCTAGTGTGAGTTTTGGCAGCCTCGAAGACTGAAATAATCTCAACACAGAAGAGAAGGTGGCATGGGTAACCAGCGTGTTTCCAACCCTTTCCCTTTGGTGACCACCATACGTATGTCGGCCAGGGGGATCAGGCAGCGTGGAGGCTGTCTGGGCTCTCAGAAGAACCTCATTCAAGCGATGGCTTCGACACAGATCTTTATGTTACACTTTGGGCACATTCATCGTTCCTGCTTTCCTGATAAACTGGCAGTGATTCCTCCTCCACCCCTGGACTCCTCCTCACCTCGGCTAAGGCTTGGGGATGATGACTTTCCCTGGGGAAATGAGGTCTTGCTGGTCCCCAGGGCTTTTCTGAACTGTTTTTGCACCCTGCTGTAGCATCCTCAGGAACTGGGGTGTGAGGAAAGATGTTTTAAAGTCAGTCTGATCTTCCCACATATGCTTCAGGTCCAATTTTTCTGTGAGCAGTAATGCTGAAGGAGGCAGTTTGTCTTTTCAGCACAGCCACGCTAAGGGAAGGGATAATTACAGGAGTTTATCTTTTCACTCCACACGGTATTATTCAAAAGGGCAAGATATTTGCCTAGAAACAGTGCAGTAGGTGGGAAGGAAAACTTCCAGCAAACACTGTGCACTTCGAGAGCATCTTTCATCCGAGAACGTGAAAGGCCTTTATAAACATTATTGGGTTCTAAGCATCTTGCATTGGCCAAAGCTCTTCTCCCACTGAAGGCAATATACCATTCCTGCTGTCCTCTCCTGGGGCAGCCCGGGGAGCTAGGCAGCTTTTGAGATGCTGTTTTTAATAAGATGCCTTATTAAAGGTTTTTAATGTCCAAGTCTTCAGCTGTAAAATTGGAAAGTGTGGTTTTGCCCTGAATCATAGAATGGGTGAGCGAGGGATTTAGTGTGTTGAACCCAGGAGCTCTTTATATTCACACTTCTGGAAAATACAGGTTCAGATGTACTCAGACAGAAGAGAGAAGATTTAATCCAGTTCTCCTCATGTTCCTCCCCACCTGCAAATTCTGTGGCTGGGGTAATGTCCATCGCTCCCTTCCCGTGCCTTGGTGACTGGTTACGGGAGCTCTCCAGACAGCATCTGGGCTGGGGTCTGGGATTAGGACTGTGGATTTCCCTCTGGGAGGCAAAGCGGGATTTCAAACCTCAGGCTTCATCAATTCCCATTGCAAGTCAATGAGCTGGTACCACGCCTAGAGCCAAGCACAGGCCAGCATACTCTGCTAAATTATGGCCTAAAACCATCTTACAGGCACTTACCTTTGAATGCAAGTATTAATGAGCACTGCTAGCCCCATTACAACACCAGGCAGACACAGCTTTTCAAAGACTTAAAAGTTGCAGGGTTTTGGATTACCTCCCCTATGTTGCTGCGGCTTGTTCATAACATGGGTATTTAAAAAATAAACTTATTATAAATAAAAAGGACCATTTAACATCCAAGTGACAAGCTACAGTGAAACCCAAAGTGTATAAATGCCAGGGGCTTTTTTCAGTTTATAAAACCTTGTTTCTAAGTTTATATAAAACATCTTGCTGGTTTTGTCGGGGTGTTTTTTAATACTAAAAGAACTCTAGGACCCAATCCAAAGACCACTGAAGTGGATGGAAATACTCTCATTGATCTGAGTTTGGATCAGCCTGTTTTTAATATGGGATGGCTGCGCGGGTAAGAGATTTCTCCAGCCCAGGATGGGGGACTCTTGCCCTCTGGTGGCTGTGGCTCACTCGAGAAATAAACTACCAGGAAAAACTGCTTTAGAGCTGGATTAGAAAAAAACCCACCAGCCAGCCTCACTGTGCTGGGAAGGGTGAAGCCTGCAGCAACAGAACGAATGCCTGTTAATGCTTGAGTAGCCCCACACGAGCAAAAAGGGCAAAAACTGGTTTGTATTTTTCCCTCTGATGTTTCCAGGTTTTGATCTGTTCAGCTGCACGAAGCGGGGCTGGGGGAGGATTTTTTCAGAGCTGTACTAATGACTTCTCCATCGTTCATCAGATGGGAAGGCGCTGCCCAATACAACTCAGCGCCATCCATATGCACGCATTTAATAAAGACTGATTGCCAGTAAACCACAAAAATAGTTGCCCAAAAGACTGCAGGGCCCCTTTTGCAGCTGGGTTCCTCCCACTGCAGCCCTGGGATCTGGCCAGAGATGCTCTGAGGGTTTGCTAGACCTCGTCAGGGTTAAGGGAACTGCTCTACTCAGTGATTTTTTAATGTTGGTGAAAGGCAGAGCAGTTTGGTCACGAAGGACACGGTCTTTGTTGTTGAAATCAACACTGGACTGTCAGAAGAGAGAGGAAAATGGATCTGAGCTGAAAAATTTTGAGCCCAAAGGGGTTTTTTGCTTCTGAGAATCTGATTTATTGCTCTGGCATAAGAACAAACCTAAACATATTCAGTTTAATAAAATAGTTTCTGTGACAGCTTTCATTGGGAGAGCTCCAAGCTGCTTACAGAGGTGGTCAGAATTGTATTTCTATTTTACAGAAGGTAAACTGAGGCACAAAGCCAGCCCCAGAACCAGAAACAGACATAAGCATGGCACCAATTTCAAGCATCTTCAGTGCAGGCATCCCCAACTGAGTTAGAAGAGTAGAGACTCTTGCTACTCAGTACAGGGAAACAAACACTCTTAGGCTTGCTGCAGCTTGTCAGAGGGGAGACATTTCCCCCTTGCCCGATCGGTGGGGGAAAAGGCTTTAAATTGGGTGGAATCGCAAAGCGGTTGTATTTGAGCTCTAAGTAGCACCTTTGGGGCTGTTTTCTTTATTCTTTCTATTGAGGCAAGAAGATGCCGGCGAAGTTGTTTGTACAATAACGTGAATGCCAAAATATACTCTTTCCACTCCTACAAATGGAACCTGAAGTGGACCTACGGGAACTTTAAAATCAGTGCATGTAAAGCAATACACAATAAAGAAATGGTCCAAAGCCAGATGTGTGGCTGCACTGTAGGATGAACGTGAAAAGCATCTCCTGCAAGAGCTACCAGAGACACCCCTGCCACGGCATGTGGTTTCCCCTCTTGATTTTGTAGCCACAGCCTGACATGTCTAAAAGTACCTACGCTGATGCTAATAATAGTTCACCTTCCATGTGGATCCAGTCCTCAGGAAGGCACGATGTTCCCTCAGTATCAAGTACTGCTTTGCCTTCCGCCCCACAGGGCTGCCAGGCTGCGAGGAACACGTACTCCCTTGCCTGGGTGAGTCATTGCTGTCCACTAAAGCAGGTAATGTTCTGGGCGCTAATGTGGAGATGAGTGAAATCTGGAGGAGGGAAAGTAATGATTTTAGCAGGGAAAAGATCCATAATTATTCATAGGGATGTCTTTCTCTCTGTCTGCACTGTCTAACTGAAAAAACAAACTGTTCAGAATTATTTTGAGCTGATTTGTTCTAGCTGAAGTTCCCAGCACAATGGTTTAGCCAGAGCTGGAGGGAGGGAGGAGATGCTATAAGCCAGAATCTGATCTCAATTACCAGCCTATGAAGCTCATTCTAACTCTTTCCATGCCAAGGATGATTTGTACATCCTAACCTCAGATCCAAACCCAGTGTGGATATGCAGGAACACTGTGAAAACAGCAAGAGTCACAACAGTAAAACTGGGATGAAAATCTGACATGACTCCAGAGTAGCTCTGCTAAAATAAAATAGAAAGATTTATACAGAATAAATAGATCTGAACATGTGCCTTTTGGGCCAAAGCTTGTTATGATACAAAATCTTTCACATCTAAGCAGTTGGTCAAATCCATAGATCACAGAGCTTACGCTGGTGCAATCTAGTGATGGTAGGCAAATCCCTTAATGGCATCCCAAGGACTGGAGGGTCTGTTGCCAGTACTGTATTCGCATTTAAAGAAGGGAAGATAAGCTTGCTTTGGGTTTGTCAGCAAGGGTGCTTCCCAAAATACTGATTCTAGCACTTTGGGGAGCAGTGAAGTGATACATCATGTCTCCAAACGTCAGAATCCCTCGAGTCAAACCTGTGCTTTCTCTGAAGACGCCTGATGGAGGTGGGTTAGGCTTCTCCAGTAAGGGTCAGCCGCCCCAAGGCTGAACCCTGAGCACGGGGTCAACGCTACCGAGGCACAAGTGTCAGAGCACTGCGCTAGCAGGGGCAGGTCAGAATAAAGTTTGTGCTTATAATTGGGTTTAAAGGCAGATTCCTGCACAGATGCTTTTATAGTCCCAGTATGCAGCCTCGGCAGGGTGTCCCCTAGAAAACACTGATGGTCTGTCATCTATCCCTACTACCTTCACCAAATGGTAAAGAGACTCGGTATTTCTGCAATATCATTCATGCTAACCTGAATTACCCCACTGGGAGCCATGGCTGCCCTGTAGCAGCTAGGGCATGGCATATCCCATTACGTCCAAATTAATAGAGCTGGACCTTTAACTCGTGTGTTGATCCAGGTGTCTCTGAGCTCAAGCCCTGCTCCAGACCTATGCCCGAGCAATAAGATGACAAGGAAGCTAGCAAGGCAGTCCTCCAGGGACAGCACTCCTGACCCCGGGAGGCTGTGCACTGCTAGAGGATGGTAATGACAGCACAACACTGATAGCACATGCTGCTTTCAAACACAGGGAATCAACTCCTGCCGAGACTAGGCAGATAATTCAATATTTACACAGGGTTGCAACAGTAAAAGAATGTTGTTATGCCTTAAAAGCTTTTGGAGGATGAGATCCAAGATGACACAGCAGGGCCACGGAACAGCTCCAAATTCTATTTCTTTGTGGTGAATTTGTCAAAATGAGGTGTCGACTCTGTAAATCGCTCAGTGAGCAGATGTTGCCCCATTCACAGCGCCAAAGCTCCCAGTAGCCCTCCAACCTCAGGCTGCCAAGCGTGCCTTTGACCTTGTGGTTCAGTGAGGCTGCAGGAGACAAGGCTAGGAAGCCAGGGCTGGGCTGAGGAGCCAGCCCTAAAGGTTGCAGCAGCCACTTCACCTGTGCTCTGCAGCCCAGCGCTGGGCTGGGATCAGCAGATTGGCTCGGCTCCTGGTTCTGCCACAGGATTCCTGCACAACCTGGGATGCCTCACTTTGTCCTTCCGGGCCTCTGTTCCCCAGCTTTAAAATGGAGAGAGTCATTGTCACGGAGGGACACTAAAACTAACCCAGACGAAGGACAAGCTTATACAACTTTATTTCACAAAACAGCCAAAACCTCAACAAAAACCAATGAGAAACAGGGGCAAACTGGAACCAGTCAACCCTCCGATAACATTTAACACAGAACAGGTTCGAGTTGTCAGTCGGGGTATTACTCCTACACGTTTATACACCAGAACGATGGTGCAAAGTGCGCGCACACACACACACTCACGAAGGGGAGCTCTCTCCCCGTCCCGGGTACCCAGAAGGTATAACCGCTCGCCCGGGGAGGGGCGAGGGCTCCCTCAAGGGTATCTCCAGAAGGAATCCCTCACCCAAAAGACGGGGAGGGCACTCAATGCTGGGAAGTCTCCTCAGGCGCCGTCCCAACCCAAGGGGAGAGGCTTCCAACACAGCCCCGCTGCCCCAAGCAGACCCGCTCCACGGGGGGCTCTGGCAGCGCCCCATCTATACCCTGGGCCGGATCTGAGCTGTGCCATAACCGGCCGTGATCCAGAAGCTTCTCTGAACCCCGGTGCCTCACTGGCGCTGCGGGCCCTCTCCGTGGGCCGAGGGGTGCTGCCTCTGCCCCCCCTCCACCAAGGGCTGAACATGCCAGGGGCACGGCGGAGCACAACGGGCGAGAAAATGGGGTGCCAAAAGCCCCCGTCTCCAGAGGACCGGGGGTACCTGCCACAGGCATAGGCAACAACACACCTCCTTTATCCATCCTTCAGATTCATGCTCTGCAGTCGTGTTTGCCTCAGACAATGCAGAGCCCCAGTTTTGGCTGGATGCTCCTCTGCCACCACTGTGTCATAGTCATAATAGCATGAATTTATAATAACCAAGTTGTGGTCCTTCTCCTACACATACTGCAAGAGCCCCTTTATTCCAGTTTTTGAAAATCTGCGTTTGAAGATGATGTATAACAGACCTTTGAAATCTGCCATTAAGGTGCTATTGTCCTTGCAAATGTGTTTACAGACTTAAAGAGACAAAAACTACTGAAGGGTTTTAATCAGCAGCCAAAACTGTGGGAAGCAACCCATCTCTTTACCTGGCTCTGCAAGGCAGAGGGTTGGTGATGCCTGGAGCAAAGCACCCTGCCTTTGTGTTTGCCGTTCCTACGGGTACTCCAAGTGCAAGTTCCTCGTGGCAGGGACTCTCTCTTAATCTAGACTTCATGCTGGGCAAATGGGACAGTGGCTCTCATCCTAAACTGCTGCCATCAGAGTAACTAAGGCCAGCACCCTCTCTCCCTCTCTGAGAAGCTGAACAGGTACGTTGCAGCCTCCCTCTTCTCCATGCTGCTTGGCTCATCAGCTGTGTTTGTCCCCTGGCTTTTCTTTCCCCATCCCTCTCCACTTGAATTTTAATCAGAAGCAGCAGCTGAACAGAAGGTGCCATTTCCATAGCTACGGAAGAGGCATCGACAGCGAGAGGTGATGGAGAGGCTTTTACCCAGATGCAGTCATCATTAACATTCACCATAATAACCTCGCCTGCAAGCACAGCCCTACTATGGCAATAAGACGCTTGGGCTGTAAATCCTTGGCCAGGCTCGTCTTTCATCACAGAGAACAATACCTTTTGGGGTCACATTTCTAATCTGCCAATTAATCATTTTTATACGTGGTAATGTTTACATATAAGCAGAGACGATTTTAAACCACACACAGCTACGCCAGTGGTTACCTTGGCTTGGGCACAGGTGGACAATAATTGCCCCTTCTGAGGTATTATGCATACACACATGCACACAGACATATGCAGCAGCTACCATCTGTGCCTTGCTCCTCCCTTTGGACTGGTTTATGCCTCTTGAAACAACACTGTTTAATGAAGACAGTCTCTCGGTATTTCTGGCTGTCCCACTGAGTTATTTCGGGATGCTGGGTAGGACCTTTCCACTCCATTGTCACTGTTTAGCTTGTGTTTTGCATGTCTTGAACCTCCTGTCTGTCCTCCTCAAAAGCCTGGACCGGAAATATTCCCTCCATCTGGGATCTTCACAAAACCAATACGTTGTTCAAGGGGAAAAAACCCTTGTCGTTGCATGGGTTTTCTCTGTGGAGCGTGGCTCAGGCCCATTTTGGTTTGTATTTCATTTCAGGTACAAAACCTAGGCAGTAGGTGACCCAGGAGGCTGTGCAGGGTGTGTGGCATCTTTGGGGGACACATTACAAGGGGACCAGCTCTGGCATTAGGTCGGGAGTCTCTCTACAGCACTGGTTTGTGCCTGTTACAGTGGAAATCTCCCCTGCAGAGCTCCAGCCTTGTGCACGTCAAGATTTCTACCCAGGCTTCCCACATGGCAGTGCAGGGTGAGGAACCGGATGAATAAAACTGAATTTGAACGTGAGGGAGGGAATGTGGGTAGGAGAAAATAACCCTTTGACTAATTTATGAGGCACGCTTATGGCTCTTATTTATAGATCTCTATGGGGGATTCACATTGTTCTCTACCATCTGACATTATTTGGCAGTTTAGTGGGGCCTGCAAAAAAAAATACCCAAACTCCCCCAAAAAAACCCTCCTCCAACAGCACATTTTTGATTAATAATCTTGAAAGCTCAGGGTGTCAGCAAGTCCTCAGAAAGACTGTCCCAGCTCTCCTCTAATAACTTATGGCTTAAAGGTACAAGGGTTTGATTAAAACTCTCATCATATTAAATCAATGGTAGCTCAGGGAAAAGAGGTCCTTTACCTCCCCCTTTTTCAGATAAAGTTTACTTGCTCGTGCTTTTCTGGCATTTGATTTTGCATGCATGCAAAAATGCTAAATCAATGCCATCAGTGAAGTGCTCACTGGGGCTGCCTAGTTCTGTCCATGGCAAGCTGAAGGCATGCCTTTTTATGCACGTGCCTTCGATGTTATTTTTGGAGAGATTAATGAATTCAGGTGCAGTAAAAATAGTCTACTGCAAACAAACAAACTCCTCCTTAGCACACTGGAAGGATAAAGAACGTCATCCACATGCGCACAACCTCAGTGATATCCATGAATAAGGCAAAGCCATTGCTGTGGCTGTTTGGGCAGTGGATGTCTTGAATGACCTTGCCCGTTAGGAGCTGTTAATCCTAGCATTTGCCTGGGCTGAGGCAGGAGACACATCTGGAGATGAGCAGAAGAAACCTTCCAGCCCCACTTATGTCTCTACGTGGGCACAATATGTAGATCTAATTATAGGAGTGAGGTTCGCAGGAGACTGGAAAATTAATGCTGATTCCTCCAAGCCTCCATGCTAGCAGAGTCAGGAAGGGCTCATTTACATGCCTACCCTGATATCCTATGGGAGGGGGAGGTTTTTTGACTGTGTTTCTTAAAATATAAAATCTCAGGAGACCTCAAACTGACTGCTAAGCCCCAGTCACAGTGGAGCCCCCTCAGCCTCTGCAGGGTCTTCCCTGCACTCAGCAGTGCGGCTGCTGCAAGTTTGTCAGAGGAAAGGACAAAATACAACTGGCTTAAAGCAAAAATGTGGGATGGTGGTTCATTACAGAATTGGCCCAGAGCCTGGGAAAGTTTGGGCCTATCACCAGACAAGCTTTAGAGAGGGTAGGAGAGCAAAAGGGAGCAAACCGCAGGGTCTTCTGTAGAGCTTTGGTCAATCTTCAGATAATTTGGGTCTCAGCCTTGAAATGTCCAGCTGGCCTGAGTCCTCAGGGACTTCATGTTTCTCTCTGACCAAAAGGTAATACGAAATGGCCCAGAAAGGAAAGCCACATTAAATCTCACGGTGTGCCTGCTCTATAAAGTATCACACAAAGCAAGCCATTCCTGGGAATTGCCTAGCATTTGGAGCCAGAAGCCTGAGTGCAGCGGATGGGCTGTGACATTTGAATGTCATCGAGTCCCAGTCCAACCCCCCGCTGCTGTTTGACTTGGCAACTGGCTTCCCCTCCCTACCCCAGAAACGCAACACTCCACCAAGGTGACATCCACCTCCAAACCTCTCTGCCTCTCCCATGCTACATTCGTCTTCGTCCTGTAGGAGGAAAAAGCTACAAAGAGATGCATAAATAAAACAGGACATTTTCCTGCTTAGTTGATGTCATGAAAGGAGAGAGATGCAGCAGTTTTCATCATGCTTTGACGGACTTGTAAGAGAAATCTTTCAAGAATCTGTAGAAAAAGCCTATGGGGTGACTCTGACGGGGGTCTCAGGAAATCACTAATAAAACTATAGCTTTTCTGCAGAATTTTGTGTATGAATTTAAAAATGCAATGAAAACCAGATGATTCCCTATTACACTTACAGCCAATTTTGATTTTAAAAAATAAAAAAGGAATTATTTCAGTTGTATATGAACCAGCATCTATCTAATATAGGACAGAGTCAAATATGGCAGGTTTTGGTGTTGAAAAGCGTAACAGATAGGCAAGCGCCAAGGCCTTTAAGTAGGTCCATATCGGTTGTGGAGGAAGCCATCTGAGCAGGCAGGAGAAATAGCCTCATGAAGCTAATAGAAATGCAGCTTAAAGACGTGTATCTGGTGCCCTCCTGTGGAAACGAGCTGCTTTGGAGGAAAGGCGCAAACAGCCAGTGCTTTTAATGAGCAGAAAAGTCTCTGGGGTTATTTTTTTGACTTAAAATAAGACTTAGAATGATAGAAACTAGAGCTCAGTTAGCAATTTAACTAATAATTAAAAAAAAAAAAACTACTATGTGACTTTCTGGGCTTACAGATGAGATAGTTTTACATATTGAGTAGCTGAAGCAGTATCATAGCATCATTAAGGTTGGAAAAGACCTCTCGTCCAACCCCCAACCCAACACCCCCGGGCCTCCTAAACCATGTCCTGAAGTGCCACGTCTACACGTGCTTTGAGCGCCCCCAGGGACGGTGACTCCCCCACCGCTCTGGGCAGCCTGTGCCAGGGCCTGACCACTCTTTCGGTGAAATAATATTTCCCGATACCCAATCCAAACCTCCCCTGGCACAGCTTGAGGCCGTTTCCTCTCATCCCATCACTGGTAACTTGGGAGAAGAGACCGACCCCCCTCCCCACAGCCTCCTCTCAGGCAGCTGCAGAGAGCGATGAGGGCTCCCCTCAGCCTCCTCTTCTCCAGGCTGAGCCCCCCCAGCTCCCTCAGCCGCTCCCCATAAGACCTGCTCTCCAGACCCTTCCCCAGCTCCGCTGCCCTCCTCTGGGGCAACCGCACCCCATTCCCGCATCACCAAACCGTTAGTAACCAACAGTTTATATTGGAGCACCGTCCCGTGCTTCCTCCTGTTTTAGGGACTGGTGGAGGACGAGATGTGGCTGTTGCACAAACGAAACACGCGGGAGCTTAAGTAAAGTTCCTGAACACCAGTCACTGAAATCTGAATGAAGCGAAGCAGAAAAAAGGGTAGTAATCATCATGTTTTGGAACTGAAATTCAGAAAGCAGACATGCTACCATCTGACAAAGCTGTCGAGGTAACACTGATCATGATCTACTTTATTTATTCTTGCATTTGCTCTACTTTATATCTTAGGAATGTTTTGCATGACAGACATTAAACATAAATGCCCTCAATTGCCGTCTGGGGTCTGGCTTGCCAACGGCCACACGAATTTCTTGTCGTCCTCTACGTTCCAACCCTAACAATTCAACACTATTGGTTAAATGTGATCGCTCTTGTACTCACAGCTTACATGGGGGAAATGAGCCAATTAAACCTTTTTTTTTTTCCCCAATAAGCATTACTACTTTTTAAAGTGCGCTTAGGGGAAGCAAATATTGGTCTTGTTTGCAACTTAAAAAGAAGGACTGCTGCAAAAAGAGGTTCTTCATTTTCTATATGCACTTACATATACCAGCATCAGGAATCCACATCCGTGGCCAAAACCTGAAGAATGCAGGCTCGTCGGGTCAGATCTTCCCACGGTTTTAGATGGTTTTATGAATCCTCTATAGTAATGCTGTTTTTCACCAATTTGGGCTAGCCGGACTGTAACTCAGATGAACAGCAAAGGGTCAGCGAGGGGAAGGCATCGCAGCCTTCATCAGTACACATTAGCTGGCTTATAATATTAAATATATATATTATATATAATAAGCTTATAAATATTCAGTGTGATGTTGGTTGCAGATCCGTGGCTCTCATCAATCCACGGGACACGCTGCATCTCTGCAGCAGGACGTGGCGGGATGTGGGCTGGGAGATGGCCAGAGCTCGGCAGCTGAACCGCTTCAAACAGCGCTGCCACCCCGGAGGACAGTCCCACACAGGTCTTAGAGGGATCTTTCCTCTACTGCGGGAAGGCATAACAAGAAGTACTGGCGAGAAATGAAAGGCTGGCCGATTCAAATCAGAAGCGGGGGAAAAAATTTAACCATGAGGATGATTAATCCATGGAATAAATAACCAAGGGATTTTCTGCCATTTGAGGCTTCACAACTCAGCACTGAAAGACTCACTATAACGCATCTGCCAAGTTTTATTGGTTAACGGCTGAAGAAAATGCTTGTGGAAAGAACAACACACTCAAGTACATAGTGGTAAGTCCACAGCGAGCGTGCCAAGGCTCTAAGTCAATCACAGCTTACCGGAGTTAGCAGAGGGCAACTTCTCTGGCCTGTGTTCTATGGGAGCAAAAATAATCTCCTCTAATTGTAGAGCAGTCAGTTGGCAAAGTTTGCAGTTTTACAAGAAGAAAGAGGAATAGGAGGAGCAGTAGCAAAGAGGGAAATGGTTCTCCTGCGGATATTAGCCAGCAGCTAGCTTTTGGAAAGAGATGGTGGCACAGCTTAGTGCTGAACAGAATTAGTTTTTATTATTTTCAAGAAAGAAAATGATTTGGTTTTCTCTGAGTGTTTTTTTTTTTAAAGGAAAACTTTTCCTGCTACTGGTAAAAATGACACAGAGCAAAAAATCTGCATATTTTCCCAGTTAGAGAGGAAGAATCATTAGGGGTTTCTTAGTAATTCTATTTTTTACTATTTTCTCAATGAGAGTGAGTGGAACACTAATATGATAAACCAAACAATTATTCAATCTTCCCCTCTTTCCCCTCTCCACCAGTAGCTTCTTACGCAGGTGTCATGGTTTCAGCTGGGATAGAGTTGATTTTCTTCACTGTAGCTGGTTCAGTGCCGTGTTTTGGACTTAGTATGAGAATAACACCGATAACACACTGATGGTTTGGTTGTTGCTGGGCAGTGCTGAACTAGCCAAGGACTTTTCCAGCCTCCCGTGCTCTGCCTGGTGCACGACAAGCCGGGAAGGGAGGAGGCACAGCTAAGAGAGCTGATTCAAACTGGCCAAAGGGATATTCCATATCATATGCCGTCATGCCCAGTATGTTAACTGGGGGGATTTGGCCAGGAGAAGGGGCAATCGCGGCTCGGGAACCACGTGTTATCAGTATTATTCTCATACTAAGTCCAAAACACAGCACTGCACCAGCTACAGTGAAGAAAATTAACTCTATCCCAGCTGAAACCATGACAGCAGGGAACGGCTGCACAAAGCCGAAAGCCAAAAAATTTGTTAACTGCAGAAGAGGGGCAGGAAATGGCAGGGAAGAAACAGAACCAGTTCAGAGAAAGGAAAACCCTGCCATCTCTTCAAATCTGCCTTACCTCTGCTCTCAGACATCGTGCTTTTGTGGAGAAAACCCAGAATCTGTTTAAAAAAAGAATGCTCGGGGGTTTTTTTCTGTAACTGAATTGACAGATAAAGTTTATGGCTTGCTCTGTATTTTATTACAGGAGGGTGTCTTGTTAGGCTTAACCTATAACAGAATACACTCAGATGATTCATATCTTTTTAACATTGAAAAACTGTCCAATATATTAATATAATAGAGAGGATATACGTGTATGTCATCTCTCTCTCACAGTAATCATAAGCCCTGTGCATGTTCTACATTTATTACATCCTACATCATTCTTAAGATGATCCATGTGCCTCAAGGGAGTTCGTCATGCTCATTTTTGCATGTCTTGCTGCCACCTAATGGCAGTGAGCTCAACCTTCACCTTTTGTGCTAAAAAAAGGGGGAGAAAACCGGTTCTGAAGCTTCCATCCGTGTAGAGCAAGCAGCTAAAAGCACTAAATGCTTTCATTTTTAGAGTCATAAAAATCTTGGGAAATTTAAGTTAATTAAACTTAGTATTAATTAATAGGATTTTTGTCCTGCACAAGCTATCTAGAGTCATATATAGTACCTTAGTTAGGGGTGTGGTACCATGTTTCCAGCCCACGTGAAGGTGCCAGTGATGGTAACCCACACTAAGGGTTACCCAACAGTGGGTTTTTTTGAAGTGCAAAGCAACTAGGTCCATATTGCCAAGGAGCCCTGGGGGCCTATGCACTCAGAAACCCTCACATTACTGTGGTGGAAGGTATTAAGTTGCAGAAACACTGGGTTTAGCCTGCAGGAAATGCAAAATAGTGCAAATTAACTCTAGCTGCTACAAAACCAGTTAGGTTGGGGTGAGGCAGATATATATGCTTCTGTACATGTATATAGAATATACATATAGCTGTAGATTAAATGAGTCCTAGGTCGCAGAAGCCTTGCCTTTGAAAATCCTGTGCTAGGTCTCAGCCCATGCTGGAGCAGGACAGCTGCGACGTGAGGTCTAGTGACAATTATTGCTCCCAACACCCTGCCACGAAGGAATACATCAAGCCACGCTGCCCTCAGCTCTGATAACTCGCCTCTCCTCACGAGCTGAAAGCCAGTGTTCCAGGTCACCGAGTGAAATTCACCGTCTGTCTTTCTTCTCTTTTTAGCCACCAATTCTGCATCAATGTTAAAATCAGATTAGATCTCTATTGGGTCTTATATGCGTGGCCACAGACCAGTCAAAGGGAGGCCTGCGGAGAACCAAATCAGCACGTACGTAACGAGCCACGAGCTGGGCCTCATTGCTGCCAGCATACAGAATTACCTGGATTAACGGGTTGACAAAATACGGCTATCCTTTGCTCTTTCATAGCAGCAAACCAGCCCTGCCCCACTGACCTGAATATCTTCCCGAGACTTCTCACTGGCTTGGTTCCTCAGTACGTGTTAGGTTTAGATCTGGCAGTTGAACTCTTCCTGACCTCAGAAACTTCTGTATGCTTCAGTTGACATTTTTTGGCCTGTTCCAACATGGACCAGGTTCACTGAGTCCCTGGAATTGATTTCCTGGGGAAGAGGTTTCTTTCTTTCCAATTTAGGCACTGGAAGAAGAAATAATGATAGAACAAAAACAAATGGGAGGCTCTGCAGATGTGTGTTAACTAAACACCAGTGCTTTGGGCTGAATGCATCTTTCACTGGGACATTATTGTTGGGACAAGCTAATAAATCTTACACACAGCTACCCACCAACCCCGTTCTATGCGCCTTGATTGCATATATGCTAATATCTAATTTAGGCTGCCAGTAGCCAAGTAACTGCATGTCAGTGCAACAGAGCCAGGATCCCCACGTTAACTAGAAGCCCCTTCTCAACAGATAAAAAGGAAACCCTCTTAAAACTTCCTACTGGGTAGGGGTGCCACGTTTAAAGCTGTGTGCAGAAACCTAATTACATTTCACAGAGTACTTAAAACATTTGGTTTTGTTCAGATGAGGAACAAGAGCTAAACATCATTGCAAAGTCAGTTGCAAACTCCAGCTGCGCTCGGATTTGGGGGAAGACCACCGAGAAGGTTGATCTGATGGACGTAGGGATGCAGCAACCAACGGTCCGAGGGGCTGACAGCGATGCCGGCTCTTTCTGAGCCCTTCCCACGAGCCGGTGCGATCTCACTCGCAGCATCTCTGCGACACAGTAAAACCGAACCACCACCACCACCACCACCACCAAAAGTGTCACTGGCATTTTTCCAGCCAGCTCTAACACTCCCCACTCAGTTATCTGTGTGTGGCTTCTATTTATGCTGCACTTTCTCTCCCCTCCTCCATCGCTGTTACGAGGGACCAAGTAGAAACACATTGGAGGGCTGAGGGCTCTGCCAATAGTTTTAGCTTCTTTCGCTCACATTTCATCACTGATCTCTGCAAGGCGGAGCCCCGAGTTTGCAGGCAAATGTCTCTGCTTTTCCAAATACCACCTTAGACAACTGCCCTGAGAAGAGGCCTGCTTTTCTCCAAGGAAATCACACTGTGGACCATTGATTCCTCTTTACCATCACCATCTTCCAAGGAACCGTGGCCACTGCACATCTCGCTCCTACACAGGACTACCATCAGCCTGTGCTAGCACCCATTTCAGAGCTCGGTCGGTTTTTATCTGTCGAAGGCACCAGCCAAGGTACGCACTCACACAGAACACGTATCGCCTTGAGACACAGATGCACCTAGTGAAACAACAACATTTTGTCTTTATTAGGAGTTCCCATGGTAATATAACACAGAGTTCTTAAGGAATAAAACACAAGACTTGGGGTTGGGGTGGGTTTTTTTGCCATTGAGACAATGGTCAAATATCAGTACTTCTTTTTGTCTACACACATGATCAGCTTTAGCACTTACAGCTCCTCCACTCATGGTTCACAATCACAAATCCAAGGGTTAAATCCAGCTAGTATTAAATCCTACTTTTATTTTACTTTTAGAGCTTCAAGTCACTGCGGTTAATTAATTAATTAAGTCATCGTCTTTTTTTTTTCTTTAAGCATTTACATATGACATTCATTAAACAGACACAAAGCAGACGAGCTCTCACAGGAAAAAACATGCTTACATAGCCTGCAAAAATCTTTTTTTGTGATTTTTTTTCCTTTTGAAGAACAAATTAAACTAGAAAGTCATCATGAGTCAGTGAAGGAAAAAAAAAGGAAGACTTAAGTGAATACTGAAGAGCCGCAAGTGTTTCGTAGAATTGAAACGGATCTGCAATTCTTTTTTTTTTTTCTCCCCAACTCGTTCAAATTGGTTTTAACATACAGGTGAAAAAAATGAAAATAGCTGCAATATATATTAAGTTCACGGATTACTTAACAAACAAAGTGCAAACTCTTTTATGCAAAACCAGAAGACCCAAGAATTAAACCTAAATGCAAAATGCATGGATGAATATGGCCATGTTTTTCTTAACTTTTGTGTTCAAAGGGTCAAAAGGAATGAGGTGCTGAAGCTGGGAGGGTTTGAGTACCTACATAGCTTCCAGATCCTTTGCAAATCCCAGCATTAATACTTTTTAACAACAAATTTGGTACTTGTTTCTTAAAAGCCTTCATATATAGTTTTTTCCCTAAAAGAACCTGTAAACACCATTTAAGAAAATACTCACAATATGGAAAAACAAGTCAATGTACATGGCAAAGTACAAATAGAAGAGAAAGCAGAAGACGCAGCCAAGTGCCAGGGCGTACAGACAGTGGAGGTAATGCTGTGTTAACTGCGGGTAGAAAAGCTCTCTGTGCTAAGAGACAGGCCAAGTCCGTGGGACCGCCGAGCCCTCCAGCTAAGGTTAAGTGGGAATCTAATGGTGCAGATTTATCCTCCACATCCTGAAAATAATAAGCCTCCAATACTAGGGCCAAAAGACCTTCAATCCTAGAAAATACTTAAATGCCCAGATCCCACTGACTGCCACAGAAGCTGGGGCTCCTAAATTCATTCAAGGACCGCTCATGGCCTCTGGTTTCTCAAATCTGAGGCAGCAGACATCTGAGGAAGGGTGGGGAACCGCTAGGCTTTCTCATGAATATTTGCACAAAGGCAGATTCCTGAAGGAATGAGTGACTGTGAAATTCGCACCGTGTACAAGAGATTCTCAGCTGCTATTGACCCATCGAGCTGCTCTGAGGCTCCCAGTTACAACAGCTGGGCATCTGGACTCGAATTGGAATTGCCACAGATGCTCAGGCACACACTCAACTGACCGGCCTTCTGATGAGAGCTAAAGATAAGCTCTCATAAAGTTTTAAATACCCACTCATCGATGGCCAGGAAGGGGGAACGTGGCTGCTACAGAAACCTTTCAAGCAACACGTCGCTCTTTGCCTATGGCCCTCTGCTTATCGATTTCCACCTCCAGGAACAGAAGACAAACTAACTGCTAAAAACTTCTCAAGAGACTCCGTCCCAGCTCCTCAGCTGGTATCCAGCCCCTTTGTTTGCACCAGCTCAAGACCTGGTACGCTGAAGTGAAGATCATAGCTTATGAACCTGCTCCGCGAGCTCCTATTGCAGCTAAGTGGCAAGCATTGGCTAGAATGATGCAACCTAGGAACACCTGAAGTACCAGGGTGGCAGTGGCAGTGACACTGGCGGGAGTCTGTAGCTTGAATGAGGTTCAGGAAGGACCGGGAAGAACAGGGAGGTGCCCAGTTCTCAGATAAGGCTTCGTAAACACAATGATACAAACATATTAAAAACACACACACAAACATTTAAAAAAAAAAGTTTCCTCAAGGATCTAATTCGCAGCAAAATCCAGAAGGAAAAAAAAAATGAAAAACCAAACCAACAGAACCGAAGTCCCCAACGATTCTAGCTCACCCGATGGCTGGGTGCGATGCGCTTTGTCAATTCCTAGTGCTGGGTCCTGTTTCTCTCTCGACAGCAGACAGCTATTCAGTGACCTCAAAGACGGTGCTGGGGAATGGTTACAGACAGGCTGGGATTCACGTCCCTCCGTGCTTGCCTAGCTATTCTGCTGGAATACAGAACCCTACAGAATATCCAGTTTAAAACCCTTGAACTACTCTTCTGCTTGACATTAAAAAAAAAAAAAGCGCTATTTTTTACATTTATTATTTATTTATTCCTTTTTTCGTGTGTGTCTTAAAGGCAGCTCCAGGGAAATTCACTTTATCCTTCCTTTATTAAAAGAAAGATGCTGAATGGGACAGAGGCCACATATCTCAAACATCCTCTTTACATTTACTTTTGCATGTCAGAGGTGTCAAAACAGGGTTTATTTCTTTAAATGTGTAAGGGCTGAGGGGGGAAGTGAGAGGGTTTGGTGAAGATGAGGAGGGAATCTGAGGGGACTGAAAGAGGCGCCTTACTTCAGCCCCCCCTCACTGGTTGCCCGCAGTAACTGTCACAGGCTCTAAAAGAATCAAAAAGGGTCTCCAGGTGCCCCCGTCCCCTGGTCCGCCAGGCGGGCACGGAAGGGGTCGGTCCTTAGCCCAAGCTGGTGATGTTGGCACGTCCGCCGGGCGGTGCCACGATGCGCTGAGTCGTGCGGCGTGGGATGTTGTCGTCGATCTGTGCCCCTGCGGGAGAGAGAAGCAACGTCAGGTCCCCGGGGCGGCGAAGAGTGTGAGATGACGGAGCTGTGGGACACGGGAGAGCACCGCTGCACTAAAACCCATCAAGTCCTCTTAGGCCAGGCTCCAAGGGTGCGCACTAAAACGCCCCGTCTCTGGAGGAAAAGCCCTTACTGGCCTCCGGTGCCTTAATTCTGCTGAAACCTGTTCTGCATTAGTATCTCCACACCGAACACAGCCACCCAGCCCTGCGCAGATAAAGAGGTGGCTAAATGGCGTTCCCTTAGCGAGCCTTTTTATTCCTTTTTATAGCTTTCCCTTACTGCACTGAAACGGCACGCTGAGAAATCAAATCTGCCACATACCAGATCCGTAGCTGGTCTCAGCTGGCAAAGCTCTGCTGAAGCTGGTGCCATCTGCCCTCTTCAGACACCCGGCTGAGGACTGAGCCCAGAATGCTGTGGGGGACTCAGCATTCATGCCACGGCATGAAAATAAGCAGGAATTTTTGATAGCTCCTATACTACTCTGCCTCCTTTCTAAAGGGATAACCTCCGAGCTAAAAAACACATCACAGTCTCTCTTATTGCCTTCCAATTTCAGCAGAATTCATTCAGAGTATGGGAGTATAAACAAGCCGTGATTTCAAAGCAATTTAGCCCCATAAAAGTACGTACCAGACAAGCTGAATCCAGACTGGTGCAGGTTCCTCACGGGTGGGGCCTGCTGTTTGGCAGGAGACGTCTTAGCTGAAGACGCTGGTGTGACGGTCTTCGGTGTCACCGACACTTCGCAGACGGGTCCGTCGTAGAGGCCTCGAGGCACACCCCGCAGCTCAGCCAGCTGCAAAACACAGAAGCAGGCAGCCTTCAGCGTCAAAACAGCCTTCAAAACAGAACTAGACAGCTGGCCAGATGTTGCTAAGCCAAAGACACGCATTTCAAGATTCGTCTTTGGTAAGAGGATTTGAAAGCATACCTCCTCTGTGCTGATCCTTGGGTGGTAGCTGGTCTCTGAAGCAGCATGGATAAAATGAAATGCACTCTGGACCGCTGTGGCTCCAGCTAGTGGCTAGCTGGTGTGTGCAGCCTACAGAAGACAGCCAGTCCGTCCCCTGCTCCGCAAGTTCTGTCCTTGAATGATCTCAACCTACCTGCTGTTGTATTAAAGGTTCCTGACAACTCTCAAATGAAACTCATTACTCATTCCCAAAAAGCAAAACGATGCTGAGGCGGAGGCAGGTCTGCATAAAGAGGAGCCAGGCTAGCTTCACATCACCAGCTTGGAGCTTTAGATTGGGTTAAATGCAATTATTCCAGCTGAGATGCTGCCCAATTGGATTTATAGGTCAGAGACATAATTCTGTGGGAGACCAGAACGCAACAGAAACCACGGATCTGTTCTCCGCGGTGCTAAATTATTTGAGATTGTGATTTTGATAACTTGCAATTTCTTCAAAAGAAGAATTAAGGAAAGATCATTTGCAAAGAATGTGAAGATCACCTACGGTCAGCAGAAGTAACCCAGCTCTGGTTTTGTCCAGGAGAGGGCAACACTTCAAACATCAAAATACTTTTCTCCTCAGAAATCTGACTTCATCGAGAAATACACTTCTTCAATTCTCAGCAACCGAGTTGCAGCTGAATTCAGTGTCATCTTCTCTGTCAGTTTTTTACGAACTAAAGGCATATCAAAAGGCAATTTCTGTTTTGAATGGGTGTATTTTACAAAAACACTTTTCCAACAATTTTAGCTTCTTAAAAATAGAAAAATTCTCACTTTTAAACAGTCAGTAGGCTGTGCCTGTGACTCACCAGTCACCAGACAAGAACATCTGATCGTATCTGACAGAAGGGAAAGCAGCACAAACTATCTATAACAATAAATTAAAATTCTAAATTGTTGCTGAAAGGTTTGATATATAAATGCCATCAGTAACTTCTCTTGGTACTTCTGTGACAGGAGAAGCCTGCCGGGTTATTTGCAGATTGATTCATGTCCAAACCAGACAGTTCCTGGACAGATGCTCTGTCTAGGTGTCCCAAGAATTAAAGAGCAGAAAAATAAAATTTGCAGAAAATCCAAGCTCAAGCCAAAGCATTTTCCTGTAATGAGTCGAGTGAATAGCAAAAATGAAAGAGGAATGAGATAAATATGGCTCCTGTCCAGGGAACATTTTCTGTTGCAGAAGTGTGTGTCTGCGAGCCAGGGGACAGCATCTGTTTTCCACCCACTTTAACTCAGGAGTTTCAGTGAGAGAACAAATGTGCATCCAACCATTTATACTCACCCTGCTCCTTGCTTTGATGCGCTTGTAAACGAAGTCAGGGAACGGTTTCCTGGGGATATACCGTCCAGACCCCTCGGTGACATGGAGATTCCCATCCTCCAGCACGATCTTCCCCTGGCTGATAACCACCAGGGGAGACCCACGGCACTCCATGCCTTCGAAGATATTGTACTCCAGAGACTAGAACAAACAAAAAGACAACATGAAGAAAACATATTCGGCCCAGCAAAGCCTGCTGTGCTTCAATTAGCAATCACCAGTCATGCTAATTGCCAAAATTTTAAGGACAGATGGAAGCAAACTCAACAGCGTTTACCTGAGTTGTATACATTGTGGTTTAATAGAAAGGCTGGTCTTTATTATCAGTCTAAATTTGTTAAGAATTTACTCATGCAAAATTTCCCTTACAAGAAGATTCTTAACAAGGAAATACAATTTCAAATGAGAATATCTGAAAGCCAACCTGTTTAAATGCATTTAGGCGCCTATCTCTTCTGAATTGCAGGAGATTTAGGAGCCAAATAAAGTTTTATCTGAGTTTCATACTAAAAATAATGATAATTTTGAAAATTATTTTGATAATATTGAAAAGCTGCATCTCAAACCAGTGTTTGGAGCGATGGGTCAGGGACCAGAACAATCTTGTTCTACTCTAATGGGATTGCTCATCCTCAATTAACAGGATTGGAAATATTACACCACGGAAAAAAGACAAGTTTTAAAGGAATCACTGGTAAACGTCCCACCCATCAAGCATCCCGGACTCAGATGCACTACAACCATTTTATTTGGGGACTGTTACTTTAGCGACCATCTCCGAGACAAATCCAGGTCCTTTTTACTGAGTTAATAATGGAGTCTGCTCTCAAAGTGTGTTGTAAGTATGGGTAGGCTTGACTGCAGATTCGCAATTAGCTAGAATGGTGGTTAAACCGACACTGAACCGGGTCCAGTCTGAAAAAAAGTTGTGGTGGCAAAGGAGGAGGCTTGGTTAGAAGCTTATGAATTAGGCTGGTTCCAAGAACAACACTAACTCCCCCTCTAGCTCCTAATGTTTCCTTGCCAGACAGTGGCAAGAGCAGTGTGAATTCTTGGAAAATATCTGTATGTTGCTCTAGCATTTAAAAAAGTAACAATCATCTGATGCCGCATAATCACCACGTCTCCCTGTGTCGCAGCAATCGCTCTGCCTGACTTTCAAAGGGGCTTTTGTTTTATACTTGACCAGACTAGGATGCCTTGACTCTAAAGGCATCGCTTGCATCTATTTCTCTTCTAACACAAGGCACACGTGCAGCGTGAGACACAAAAAATGCCCCAATAGGTGTAACGCCAGGTATAACAGGCGATGCCATGACAGGGGAAGAGGTTAGTGCTGGACGTGTCAGGAAAAAATTTCTTAGGTGGCCTTTCAAGCTCTAAACAAACCACTTGAAAATGAGAGCCCTTCATCCTCCGTAGTCTTGGCACAACTTAGATGCAGCCTTTGGCAATAGCTGATCACTGAGTGCTGAGGCCTTTCACATGGTGCAAGAGTGTCAGGGGGATCTGCAGTCCTCAGCGTATAAAGTAATTCTGAATGGTCGCTCCACTGTGAATCTGGTTCTCCTTCAGCCTAGCCCAGATCTATGGCAAAATCGTGGAGTCAGTCCTGATTGTATTAGGGCATATCCACAAAAGATGAAGTCTCTTGAGTTTTGTGTTAGGAAATTTTCAAAAGTCCAATTCATTTCCTAAAGACACCAGCCATTAAATGGCGATGACTTTCCAATACTCCATGCAGCAAGCTACTTCCAGCTCTCTGAGCCATTCACAAGCACAAACCCAGGTTCGTCCCACTAAATTTGGCACCTAATAGCGGTATGTCCCTGGGGTCCCTCCTCTAAGTCTCCAGACTGGAGATGTGTGGAGGTGTGCTGAGTCTGGAAGCACCTCTAAGGTGATTGAAGCTACCAGACTTCTGAGTCGGGATGCCTCTGTTAGAAGTCTAAGCAAAGGCAGGATGAATCCAGGCCATCTGTGACCAATTCTGACACAGAGTTAAGTCACGGAAGTGAACCAAACCTTTAAAAAAAAGTTTCTTTGTGAATGTGCCCAAGGATCCAAGTGTGGAAGAAAATTTTGCTCCTTCAGCTCCAGAGTGAATGAAAGCATTCACGGAGAAAAGAACAAGGAGTTTTTTTCCAGGGAAACATTCCATAGGTTCATCGCCAGCAGTGAAACAAGTCGTCAACAAATGCAAACAGTGGTTGCTTTCTCTGAGACAGTGCTCGAATGTCACAGGGAGACTCCAACCAGCCCTTTGCACTGGGACCATTCTGCAGTTTCCCACAGGGCAGGACAGCTTTTTCACTGGAGGAGCCAGGTGTAAGATACGGGACACAGCCGTGGGCCACAAGCAAACAGTGCCTCTAACAGCGCCATCGCAAAGCCACAGAAGAAACAAGGGGAAGGTCTGGTTGGTCTGGGTGCTGCCTTGTGCCTCCCTGTGCCAACTAACATTGGGATGATCACCAGGAAAATCACGTCTGACTCCACACACATGTGCCAGATCAGTACGTGGTGTAAATCCGCTCAGACTCATCGGTCTGGATCAGATCTCCAGCGAAGGTGTCCATGAGCTGACAAGCTTCACTGACCCCAACTAGAAAAGGGGCAGTTCACATTCCCACTGCTAGGGAGCCAGAAGGTCGTCAATGACACATTGTCATACGAGGCCTTTTGGTATTTTAGAAGATTTAAAGAGCTTTCTGTGTGCTCAGATCCAAGCATCCAACACTCAGATAGAGCAGACAATCTCTTTGCTCCAAGAGGAATCTCTGGACATTCATGTGATTTCAGATTTGGACTCAATCATCTTCCCTTCTGCTCACACAACCGAGCTGTACTGGGTGTAAGACCAGAGAGGGCTTGGGGCATTGAGAAAACAAAGCCCTGAGTTATCATGAGCTCTAGTTCTCGGCAGCACAGTCTGGCATTGAAGAAAGAGAGGAGAAAAGGAGCAGCAGAGCTCACACCGTAGAAAATATCCTTACTATGTTATGAGTCTTGGCAGAGATTGTCTTGACACTGTCAGGATCCCAGATCACCAGATCAGCATCCGAGCCCACTGCAATACGGCCCTTCCGCGGGTACAGGTTAAAGATTTTAGCTGCATTTGTGCTGGTCACAGCAACAAACTGGTTCTCATCCATCTTGCCAGTCACCTGGGGAAAGACAAAAGGAGTCACTGCATTAGCCAGATGGGGACCAGTCTGAAAAGCAAATAGCTAACAGCCCAGCAGATTCCCAATGATCTCTATCGGGGCAAAAACCTCATGCGGAAGGACCATAACAAGCATCTGAAGGGAGGTAACAACCCACCGCTGCAGCTCTTTCAGCTCTGAATGTCTAGTTGCAGCCTAAGTCTAAGACACGTGTGACATACCACAGCCTTATCCCAGATGATGGACATCCTCTCTTCAGTCCCATTGGTTCCTTCAGGGATCAGAGTAAAGTTGTCCTTCCCAACAGCTTTCTGAGCAGTGTTGAAGGTGCAGTGGGCACTGCCAGTAACCTGGAGGTCTCCACTGGAAAAGACAACGATAGGTATTTAAGCTATTTTATTGTCCCAGGTTTACTCCTACAGGTAAACCAGCCTTTTGCTTGCTGGCAACAACAACTATAGTTTTTATCACCCCCTTGTCTCATGACGAAGCACATACTGTGTGAACACAAAGAGCTCTACTCACCAGGACAGTAGTGAGTTGAGAAAATCAGGAGTGGTTGGGTCAGGACTCAGTGGTGGGGAAGTAACAAAAGCTGCTGCCTTAGCCCAGTTCTTGCTCCAGTAATGAGATCCATCGGTGCCCAAGCTGGCCGTGATGGGCTCTCCATACACCACAGTGCCTACAGGACAGGAATACAGGCAAATCCACTGTGAGCACCAAGCAACGTGCATCTCCAGCCCGGCTTCCAGGCGTAAAGCATCCTTCTGAAATGGGACAAGCTGGGTGAGTTATGCCAGTATCGCACGCTGCAGGGTTTCTTGGTACTTCGTCTTAAGTATGTGATCACAGAGACACAACAACACAACAATTGGATTGAATTCACTGGCCTGCATAACCAAATGATTGATATCATTAAACTCCTGGCCTGTTCAATGCTTCTCTGAAACCGTATTGTTACTAAGGGCATGCTTCCACAAGCAAGCTCTTAATTTCATACACCTATCTTGAAATGTCTAAAGAAACGCTGAGCATTCTCCAAAAATCAGCCCCTCGGAATAAGTATCCAAACCTCTAAATATATGAGTTAATAATAAAGATACTGCTACTGGTAAGAGCATGGAGCAGCAAAATGTGCACAGTGCCATTACACAATTGCTGAGGTCGGTGCTGATTAATTGTGCTTGAAAGGGTTAATGTAAAGATCCGTTGTATTATATCCTGGGCCAAGAACCTTATGAAAGAGGCTGAGGGGAACTGTAAGAGCGTGAGGAGATCCTGTCTCACCCAGAAGGGATGTGGAAAAAAAAGAACGAAAAAAAGAGTGCTTGCAATATTTTAATAAATGTGTATGTATTAAAGATCTACCAAGGCTGAGTTTATTGGAGCAGACTGTGCATAAATCAGATAAGAGAAATAACTCCTATCAGGAAAGTTTCCTGCCTTCAGAGAAAGCCCATCACAGAGGAAATATCGGTGTTTCTGGTTCACAAAGGCAGCTCAGGGAAACCGAGCCATTCCCCCAAGGGTGCACAGTAAATCTGTGGCAGAACTAGGAAATTAAATGGGATCTTCTGACTCTCTGTCCAGTGCACTAACCACCAGTGCATCCTTCCTCTTCATTAACATTTTTGGAACCACATGAAGGAACAGTGGATCCTTAAGGCCACAATACTTTGCAAGCTGGAATGCACCAGCAACATCTGCACACCAAGCAGATGCAAGATGCTGCAACTTCAAAAGCGGTGCAAGCTGGTAGCCCCACAGATCTGCTCACCAAATGCAACCTTCCTGAAATCTCTGCAAAGTGGTTATCCATCTGGCTTCTGAGCCCAGACACTTCATGTATTTGTATCTGCCTGCAAAAGATCTGGGTAGTGAAAATACTAACCCTAAAAACTTCAATCGGAAAAGACGGGCAAAGGCTCCCCCAAACGGGTCAGCAGGGTCTTACACACCTCACCATGCAAAGAAAATATGATCTTTCTTTCACCATATTGTCTGAGCTACTCATACGGCTATATGCTCTCAAGCTAGCCGGGCAAGAGTGCGTTAGCTGAGGCAGAACGATGCATTAACCGGCTTCCTGCTGCTTCCAGGACCACACTGAAACAGGAGGTGTAGGAACAGCCTTTGTCAGAGGGGATCCACCAGCAGAGGAAGAGGCTGTCTGACATCACTTGCCACAAATAGGGTTATGAAATCAGAACAAGGCAAAACACACGCTGGCTATTAATGGGAGGCCTGTTGTGGGCCAATACACTGGGAGGATTGTTCTGCAGGGAGCGATGTTTTGAGCTCCCAGATCTGCCAACGACAGAGTCTGCAGGGAATCTCCTCCATGCAAATGCCACTGGGAACATCTGGCTTTAAATAACATTCGTTCTCTTCCATTTAGCAAATCAATTCTGTTTTGTTTTTGCCTTGGATAGTCTTCAGTTATGTTTCCTCTGTTGCTTGGGAGGGCAAGGCTAGTGTGTGTGGCCCTCCTGGGTTACCCAGTTGGCTAACTGCACAGCATTTAAATTGAATTATTTAAATAAAGGAACAGAGAATGGTGTGCCATTTATACCCCAAATTCTCCTTATAAGGAGAAAACGCAATCTGAATGAAAAGTGTGTATGCTAGTTCACTCAGGAGGCTCAGTAAAGTGAATTCTGTGGCTCATTCATCTGGGACAATCCCAGCGCCTTTCACAGGCAGGGTAACATCCACCCAAGTCAGGTTGTGTTTTATGGCCTCTGCGATGTAAGTGTACAGTCCCTCACCCCAATGCTCCTGTCTACTTGCCAGCTAGTGGTCGTACGGGACAGCAAGCATAGCCAGAGGGTGTTTTTGTTGATGCTGCATCTGTGTGGTGCATATTTCTCCAGTACTTTACCTAGAAAAAGGAAGGGATGCTTCCCTGGCTTATAGGATTGTGTTGCGCAGCCACATCAAGTTGTTTTCTGGGGTAATGCAACATGCAGCCACTTCTGCATGTCAACACGTCTTCTCATTTCAGCAGCATGATCTCCACTAACGGAGCTAGGAGAGGAAGGTTTACCCCGAACAGCTTGAGCTGCTTCCACGCCACGAACAGAAAGAGATGCCTTGGAAATCAGTACTCCTCATCAACTCTGAACTCATTTAACAAGAATCATGGGACCAAAGTACTTCTGAGCCAATACACAAACACAAATCTGTTTGCTGCGGTAGGAAATTAGCTCTTCTCACACCAAACACCCAGATGGAAAGTGATGTCATTTGTATATCCATTCAGGCTTATTTAGACTGCATAAAATTAAATCCAACCCTTCTGAGGAAAGAAGGGAGAAAATCATCCCTCCTGCTTACTCACCCACCCAGAGCCACTTTAAATAGAAATGAAGGTTTAGTCACAGAATAAAGCAGGGAGACAGGCACTCACTGTGCTTTGTAACCCTTGCTCCTTGGGGGCAAGGCAGCAGGGTCAGGATTCGGGAGAAGGTACTGCATCACTCAGAGCAGCTCAGCTCCCTCACAGACCTCGGTTAGAGAGAGGAGACAGAAGGCAGCAGCATCCACCGCAGGTCTGAGCCTTGCTTCTTGCAGCATCCTCAGGCAGAGGGTGCTGCAAGAAATTCCCAGCCTAACCCAGACTACTGATCCCAATTCCTGTTTGGATGCCAGGCTGCGAGTTACAGCACATGAGGAGTATCCATTTCACAAGTAAGGAGCACAGTGGATAGCTGGAATCAGTAACCTCTCCGGCTACTCCAGCTAAATCCAACAGGGCTTGTGAGTCAGAGAGCTCCATCAGGACTCTTGGAATCACTTCTGACTGACCCCAGGAAGCAGCTCAGCAGAAAGCACCAAGGAAAGGCCACAGCAGCTGGAAGGAGGACACAGCTTGCAGTCTCCAGGGGGATTCATTAAATGGAGACAGCATGGAATTACTCTGCAATAACATGAAGGCGCGTGGCTCAATGTGGTAGGATGAGTGTGAAGAGAGAGGCACTAGGCTGGACAGGAGAAACGGCTCCTGGCACTGATACGACCACGGAATACTTGTCTGTGGGAGATGAGACAGAAGGAGTTGCTTGGGACCTTTTAAAAAAGAGCCTGGACAGTAACACTGGAAAAAGAATCCCCTCCTGTAGGGATGAGGCTTACATTGGCAAGGAGTTGAACTGCATGAGCTAACAGGGTGCTTCCATCCAAGGGAAATAACTTACCCTTTTTTCTGGCTTGAGCAATGACGTCAGCGGCACTTTTGCTCATCACCTTGGTGATATAAAGGGGGCAGTTGGTTTGGTTGGCAATGGTTATTGCCCGGTTCACAGCCTCCGCCTCCACCTGAGAAACAAAGTCAGCAGCAAGTTAGTAGCATCCCCACATGCTGGCGTATCCCGTTCTCCTTCAGAGGGTCACAGCCTCTGCTTTCACAGGGAAACAGGGTGTGCAGGGCCAAGATGAGAGACTTTCCACCTCTCCGATTCTGAGCCAGAAAAATGTACAGTGCAATCATGATAATTAAAATAACATCAAGCTGTAGTCCCCTCTCATTACGACCTTTTCTCCCAGGCTGCTTCAAAGTTTCTCTGCAAGCAGACTAAGTCCTCGAGTAACACTCCAGGT
Source organism: Anhinga rufa (assembly GCA_013400875.1). Classification (NCBI taxonomy): domain Eukaryota; kingdom Metazoa; phylum Chordata; class Aves; order Suliformes; family Anhingidae; genus Anhinga; species Anhinga rufa. The sequence continues at coordinate 65,644 of VZTV01079347.1, forward strand.
GCTCAAGGTCAGAATGATTAAGCCCCTTTAACCTAGACAAAAATAAGCAACTAAATGTTGACTCAACAAAACCATTCAATGTTCCAGCCCACACGGAAGAGAGATGCTGTAGCCGCATATTCTGGTAAGCCGCGTTTGCAAACAAGCCTCCTAAATTGTACCCTCCACTACAGTATCTGGCTTGGGATCTGACAGTGTGAACCATGCCATAAATCAACTGCTTTTTCTTGCATGTGTAGCGAGATAACCTCAGCAAGACTGAGGGTCAGTTTATAACTACAGTCTTAGAACGAACATAATCACTCTGCAGACTTCTACAGATCACACATTCTAATCAAAGCAGTCCAGATGACAGATTTAACAACAGGGTAACGCTCATAGTGCCTACTACCATGGAGAACTGAGCCTGCCATACCACAGACATTTTTCAAATGAACAACAGAGGAAACTGAAACCCAGAGCAATCAGCCACCTGATTCCCAAATGCAAGAGGCTACCAGCACCTCCCGTGGACTCCAGTGGGGTTGGCACATGCTCAGCACTTTTGAAAGTCTGCTCCACAGCAACTGATCGCAAGCCAAGCACTGCAAATCATCATCGGTCCCAGAATCAGAATGCATTGACAGAAAGCCAGCCGTGCCCTGGGCTGCATCCCCAGCAGCGTGGGCAGCAGGGCGAGGGAGGGGGTTCTGCCCCTCTGCCCCGCTCGGGTGAGACCCCCCTGCAGTGCCGCGTCCAGCTCTGGAGCCCCCAGCACAGACAGGACATGGACCTGCTGGAGCGGGGCCAGAGGAGGCCACGGAGGTGATCAGGGGCTGGAGCACCTCTGCTGTGGAGACAGGCTGAGAGAGCTGGGGGTGTTCAGCCTGGAGAAGAGAAGGCTGCGGGGAGACCTTATTGCCACCTTTCAATTCTTAAAGGGGACTTCTAAGAAAGATGGACAAACTTTTTAGCAGGGCCTGTTGCAATAAGACAAAGGGTAATGGTTTTAGACTAAAATAAGGTAGATTTAGATTAGATATAAGGAAGAAATTTTTTTTACACTGAGGGTGATGAGACAGTGGCCTAGGTTGCCCAGGGAGGTGGTCGATGCCCCATCCCTCGAAATATCCCAGGTCAGGCTGGACGGGGCTCTGAGCACCCTGCTCTGGTTGGGGATGTCCCTGCTCACTGCAGGGGGTTGGACTGGATGGCCTCTAAAGGTCCCTTCCCACCCAAACCATGCTATGACTCTATGACTGCTGGCTCCTAGCACCGTGCTGGATCCACTGAAAGAAGTACCTGAAATTAAGGACCCATCAGCTTAGGAAACGGTGATGTCCAAGTGCCCAGAACAGCTCTGCTCACACTGACAAAACCACCACCTGTAACACTGCTCTGTTTGCAGCTGGACTGCTCAAGAAAAACAACGTGACAACAGCTGGGAGCTTTTAAAAGAAAGCCAGCCCCCCAGAGCCAGCAGGTTGGTCTCTAGTGCCAAAAGGATTAAAGCCCTAGCCTGTCACCATGCCAGGGCTTGTGACTAACCCTCCCCAGGCAGGGCGATGTACAGAACGGGACATTTTCTGGCCCAGCTGCCCCACGCAAATGGAAAAGGCTGCAAGGAAGGGTGTTTATTCCAGGACATTTGACTCGAGTATGCCACAGCCAGCAGCACTTGCAGAGAAGACAGAGGCTGAAAGGAAGAGCCAAGAAAAGCATACTTGTCCCTCCTGAGAGACAAGGAGAGAACTCAGACAGGCCAATGCTTCCAGGCAATGGCACCAGTTTGCAAACTGCCCGTTTAAAGCAGGCCTGTGCACAGCTCTGTCACTGCAGCGCTTGGAAGCCACGTATCCCCACTGTGCCTTAGTTTCCCCATTCGCAAAGCAGGGATGAAACAGCATGCCTCACCAGACTTTTGACCAAAAGACATTTGAACAACTGCTAAGCAGTAGGATAATATTTTCTGCACCGAAGAGAACAAGGCTGCTGAATTCATGCCTTGTGCCCAGATGCTATGGTGACAAGGCACATAACAATAACCCAACGACTAGTCCAAAGGGGAATGTTTGCAATTACCAGTATGCATTAGAAGCCCTAGCACAGCAGTTCTCTTGGAAAAAAAAAGACAGACATTTCCTGGAGCACTTGGACTGCCTGTGCTTTCAGCGTTTTTGTGGCTAAAATAAAAACAAAAAATGATGGATCGCTCCAAAAAGTCATCACAGAATGATCTGAGCTATGAGGGGGAGAGTTTTCCATAAAGTGATGGGTGATACTGCCTTGGGATGGTGATGCCTTAATTAAGGGTCCCTTTGCTGGCTGGAACAACGTGCCAAATACCATCACCTTGGCTCAACCCAGGTTACTGAGGTGAGCAAGCTAAACCCATGAGTCAGCAGTGAAACTTAAGCCTTAATTCATGCCTTCTGCTCAACCTGGGAATTCAGAAGATGCGTACGCTCCAAATAAGACACAAACACACATGGCCAGACCCTGAATGCTTTACTCTGACATAAGTCTCACTGAATTGAGTGGGAGTTTTGATTTAATAAATATTTTAGACTTGTTCAACAACTCCTGCTAGTTTGCTGTAGATGGAGGTCTGAATTAAGCAGCTCTTCAGTAAGATGACAACCACCATAAAGTCCTTAGGACAGGTTTTAGACTCCCTAAGGGGCAGCATGAAAAGCCAATCTAGCATTGACAGCACTCCAGAGGTATACCAAGAAACATCCGCTCCTACTGAAGTCAACAGGAATTACGGATCTGCTGCCGCCCTCAGAGTCTGGCCTTTGTCATCAGCCAGCTTAAAGGGAGTTGTATGCTTTTTAAAAACACAAAGTTACTCCCGCGTTGGAGAAAAGGAGGGGAGGGAACCAGATGACATTGTTTCCTGCTCTGTTTCCTATGACATTAAAGGAGGAGAATGTTGGACCGAGCGCTTCCAGTCCGGACAGACAGCACAGCTGAGTTCAGCTGCACAGAGCCTGCCCAGTGACACTGGGAAGAGGCTGTACGGATCCTCACTTGAGGCAGCCACGTGTCCTCAGGCAGCCTTCCTTGCTACACGGAGAAAGAACGCATTTCTGCAAAGTGCAGGAGACAGATGAAACAAACCAACCAAGCCAGGGAGCCACACGGTTCACACTTTAAAGCTCCTGCTCCACTAAGTATGAGCTTTGAAGTAGCCAGACAAAACTTGGCTAGTTTGATGGCCAGATCCTTTAAGGTAAGGAGCAGCCTTCCTTTGAAGTCAACAAAAGTTTGGGGGTGCTCCACAGATGAGCCCCAAGTGTCACATCAGCATCTGTTCCTGCTCTCCTGATGCAAGCCAAAAAATATGTAAAAAAATAAAAATAAAAATGCAGGGGTGGGTGGGTAGAAGGCTCAGCACGAGTGTTAGCTCACAACTTCCAGGAAGCAAAAAATCTCAGCTCCCAGAGCCAAACACAAATTCTGTGAGGATTCACATACTGCCCAAGTCAAGCATTTTTTTCCCCTTCTGCATGAAGCAACTGAATGATTTATATTCCTACTGAAATGTCTCTGGATGCTGCTTGTCTGAACCAAGGGGAGGAAATAGAGAGGGAGCATGAGGGGCACGTGTGGATGATCTCACACACCCAGCTTCCAGCTGCCACATCTGGCAGTCAGCAAAGCCCCAATATCTTGGAGGAACAAAAAGAACTGCTTGTACATAACGGATGGACTTCACAAACCCAGAATGCCATGGTGAGATGTCTAGCTTAGAGATACTGAAAGATTGGAAACCAAGAATGCAATGGGAACCAACCTGAAAAGCAAGGTTTAAGGGTCTTTCTTACTCTTGAGCTTTATTTTAAAGACTTACAGGGAGTGAGAAGGATTGGGGTGCTTGACCCTAGAGAAATCAGTGGGGAAGTACGGATATATTAAAGTGCTGGGCCAGGATCTGAGAATTAGCTCCCCTCTCTGGTGTATACTTTCTGTGCCTTCAGCGAACCACTCAGTGCCTTGGTGCAAAAAGTCCACCATCGGTAAAATGTTCACTGAATATTATGGTAATGGAAGCTATGCAAGTGCCTACCACAGAACGTCAGGATTTGGGCATCTATTAAAAATTTCTGCTGATTCAGAGGAAGTCTTGATAAAATAAGGACTGAGAGAGAAGCCCAAGAAATGGGATCTAGAAAAGGCAGAATCCTGCCTACAAAACCCCAAGTTCTGAAGTTTTTACTCATGCAAAACTTGACTGAAAGTGATGGGAAACTACAAGAACTTCAGGGTCTAGCTCCGTAAAGGCCAATATCATCAGCATATATAATTCTTCAGGGACTCCATCTTAAAATGTTCCTGTGCAGTGGCTGAATCAAGGAATTGGTGCTCTGTGGTTCAAACACATCTCACCTCATTTCAGATACCTGATGTGTGAGCAGAACCTTTCTAGACTATCTCTGATAATCAACAGAAAGAGATGAGCTTTTCCAGAGGGTGAATCAAATCTTAGGCTCGATGAATTACTCCCTGGAGATGTCCCCTTCTCCAGTATAGAAGCCGAGGAGGCTCCTCGATTCCTCATAAGTACCCATAGCAGCTAGTCTCTAGAAGGGACTAGTTACTAGTTAGTCCCTAGAAGTGTCTTAGCCTCTTCCTTTGCCCCACGCAGCGATAATGTTTACAGACAGGATGAAATTGTGTTTCTGGCCACATCCATCCCAATATGAAGTACCTGATGGCAATACAGAAATGTTATAAATTGGGGGAATAAATGCAAAGACAGTAAAGTCCTCACCTCTTCAGGTCTGCTCAACACATGCCCTTCAGGGCCTGTGATCCCCAGTTCCAGGATCCTTTGCTGCTCCTAAGGCAGAGAGAGAAAGAGCAGGAAAAAGATTTAAAGCCACAGGCATTTTTTCTTAGAGTAAACACAGCTGTTTGAAAGAGGTACAAGTGAGATCCCAGGCATCTGTGCTACCTAATAATCACATGGGGCTTTATATAAGGGCCTTACAACCAGAGTCCTGTCCAACTTCCCTTGTTGAGAATAACCAGAGCTCGCAAAATGCTTGCCGATTTGTTCACAAGAGGTCAGGGAAACCTTCTGTTTTGATTTGCTTCACACTGGGTTCATAGCCCCTCAACTTTCACTATTTGTTTACATCTATAAAATCATCTCTAAAATGTGGCAAAATAGTATCTCATGAAAAAATCATCTTGCAACTGCAGGTGACTGGGCCAAACGACTCAGGTGGGCTCTTCCCCAGCCAGGCAATGCAGAAATCCTCTGCAACACCAAATTTTGCACGCCTGAGACATATTGTATAAAAGGAGCTGGAGATCAGATTAAATCCAAATACATTACTAACATTTCTTCTTTGTTGCTGTTTAAAGGATTAACAGATCCCAAACATCAGCATCCCAGGTACTGTATGAAGCTATTTCCCTTCCCACTCCCCCAGTCTTAGTTACCGCAGATCATTTTATTGTACGCAGTGACAATCGCACCCAGGCACAGTCTTTTACTTATGGAGGGAAAGGCAGAGATGGCTGATATCCACCACAAACTGAAAGCTGCCATGAAAACCTGCTTTATCAGTGACAATGAAGGGGATGAGATTTGATGCACAGCTCTGCTCGCATCCTTGATATAGCTATGCCATGCTTTTAAAAGTCTTGGTAATGTTCTGTTTGCAAAGAGGGATTTAGAATTTAAATCCCTCCCAGCATTTTGAAGTTAATAATCCACAGAATAAACATAACATACCTCAGCAATGATATCACCATTCTCAGCATGCACTTGAGCTGTCGCGCCAATATCCCGGATTACACTCAGGACCTCATATATCTGGAAGACAGAAAGTATATAGTACAATACACCCTGAGGGTACACTCAGGTACACACCTATTATATACTATGTGCTCCAGACTCCTTCAGCATACAGAATTTTGCAGAATGGAATAGAGAAAGAGAAGCATGAAGAAATATAAGATGTGGTTTGCTGGATGGATACGATCCATTTTGCTGCCTACAATTAAATTTCCCAATCTGTATAGTTAGATGCTACTGATATGGCAAAGAAGCGCTATTCGAAAGCCAGGTTTGGGTATATTGACCACGCTGGGGAAAGAAACAGCAATTGCACAGGCCTACATCCAGAGTGATTTTAAGGAGCTTACAGAATTGTACCTGTTTCATGCCTTCACTTACTAGTGCCTGGCTTAAAAAAGACTCTTATATTTGATTTTCACAGAGAACCTGCACCCACCCCTCTCACTGCCCGGGATAGGAGCAGTGTGATTTCCCACTCCAGCAACCAGTTTGAGAGGGCTCAGGTTGAGCAGCCCACAACTGACGCTGGCTCCATCAATGGTCACTCATTAAAATGCTTACCAGAGCCCTTAGATATAATTGTCCTACGCCACTGCCTCCTACACTGTTCCAAATGACTCCCAGGCATTCCTCTCCTCCCACCACATTTAGAAATATAAACTGCCCATCTCAACAATTAAATATACCCAAACGTATCCACTAGAATAGCAATCAGGACAATTCCTTTTTAAGATCCCAGCGATTCTAGTGCTAAAGCCAGAAACCCACTTCTGGACCAGGATCAGCTTCAGCTTATAAACACATAGAAGAGTTATGCCAGAGATCTCGCTGTCCTACTCTGCGCCTAGGCATAAAGCAGCAATTTATAAAACTGCCACGGCTTCCACACCAAAGGAGCTGGAATAAAACCTAAGGTCTCTCAAAATGAGGGTTTTGCCATTGCTTTCCCCAAGCCAAGCCTTTCAGGGATTCTTGTTGGT
>VZTV01079369.1:0-27668 GCA_013400875.1 Anhinga rufa
TTTGTTTGTTTGTTTTTAAAACAGCCTTGGTCAAGAACAGAAATTACAAAATCACATCATGAGAAGGTACCTTATATCCACCAATACGATGCTCTTGTTTAAACTCCTTCCCGTTTTTCAGCCATCGCATGGTTGGTGTTGGGTTTCCCATTGCCGGACAACGAAACTTGACAGTGTTCGCTGCTGGCACCGCGTGTAGCCTTTTCTCCATTTTGTCCGTATGTGTCCAATAGGGTGCCCCTGTTTCAAAGAGATACATCCAGAAATATCAGTACCGGGAGACTGAGATCCCTTCCCAGCCCCTTCCACAGATGAAGTGCTGCACACACTTGTTTTAGCAGAGACAGCATGGTTTAGAAAGAGTACACAACTGGAAATCATATGCTACAAATGCTGACCAGAGTTTTGCAAATGGCTCAGTTTGCAGCCTTGAGTATACATTTATGACAAAATTCCAATAATGAACCACAGATATACTTTGTTTTGTGTATGTCAAGTAAGACAGAGGGACCAAGTTTTCAGCAGACTCAAATGATCAGACGCTTTCGACCTAAAGCTGAGTTACTGCAAGCACACAGCAAACTTTGAATTCTTGGACCCTGGCTCCGAAGCCAGACAGACCAAGTCAGAAGACCTGTTGGAAGCTTCAGCCTTAACCTTTCCCCATCTGTTAGAAGGGGCATAAACATACCTACCTGCCTGGCAGCACGCTAAAACTTACAGTGTACCGTGGCAACGTGAGCTGTGCTGTTACTGTCATAGAAACCACTAAAATATATTTGCAAATGGAGGACCAGCAAAACTCAGCAAGAGCTTTGATCATTTTGCAGGGATTTCCCACTCTCATGAGCCTGTCGAAGCCTAAATGTTCACTGATGTCCAACACTGCAGCACAAACCACGAGTGTCTCTCTGAGCCCATATTTACTGGAGTGATCACTTTTACCAGCTCCTGGCAAGGCTCTCCTGGCGCTTACTCACTCCTTCCCGTACCCTGGCCCAGCCTGTGCCCACACGAGGAACATGAGGAGCGCATGGAAAACCCCTCTCTTATCCAGGTTCTCAATCATTTGTCACGTACCAGTACAGCAAACACAGCAGAACAAAACATACAGCTACCCATCTGTTTTCACCCCCCAAGAAGTAACTTTGCATGGATAGATCCACATAAAGGTTATCCCATGCTCTGGATCTATGCACCACTTTGGCTACATTGCACAGCACCTTCACGGCATCGCTTCAGTTGTCTCACCATAACAATTTTTAAAAAGTTAAATATTCAAGATCTGTTTAATAGTAGGAAACATTAATTTCTTTTACAATGGAGTTTTCCTAAAGCAAATCAGATTAGTGTGGAATTTTTAGGTCTAGAGGGGTCCAGAAAAATAACTCTATTTCTCTCAGCCCTGTTTCATTTCCTTCATTAGCAGACTAACATTCCACTATAAATAAACTCTTCCGTTCCTCAAATATTTATAGCAGTTCTTACAATCAGTGCAAACTCAGAAATCCTGCCACCCCCCTCTCTAAATAAAAATACAGCTGGATAGAAAATACAGGAATAAATCCTTTAACAACGTCTCTCTCAGTATAAAGAAAACATTCCAAAAGCAAGTCTTATAATGATGCTAAGAACGATAAGTGACTATTTTTTTTTGCCTGAAGTGGCAATTAGTGTTAAAATTAATGAAGTAGAAAAGCAAAGCAAATTTGTGCCTGTAATCAAAATAGAAAATCAGGTAACTATTGAAAATTTAATTGCAACTCTAAGAAATTGTTACATGGACTAAAGCGAATTAGGGATGCAAGGAAAATCACTGTTAACATTATTTACTAAAACCAGGATCACATTAAATTAACAGAAGACTTTAAACAAAGCAAACCAATGGAATTAACTACTACACGCAAAGACCAAATTACATTACAAGTATACCAGGCAAAGGCAGAATTACTTGTTGGTACTGATATAAAAGGATATTTTCTCTGGATCGCTAAACATCTTCCACAAGGCAATGTAAGGTGACCAATATTGGGCCCTACCCACAATTCCCACAAAGTCAAAGTAAACTGTGGCAGGTCAAAGCCAACCAACCATCCAAACCAGTTACACTGGCATCTCAGAGCAGGGGGCCTAGATTTGACCCCAAACTGGCAACACCGCCACCGCAGCTTTGCAGCCAGCATGGTCAGCTTCTCATCATGTCCATCACATGCACCTTCTCACACCTATAGTGCATAAAAAGCCCCGAAGCACCCACTGGCCAGCACAACCTCTGAACCACAGGCTCCACAGCTCACCCACGCGAGCACAGGCTGGATGGACCGAGCTCTGGAGAAGCTCCCATCAGGGTGCAGCCCGGGACCAGGGCATCTGGCCTGGTCAGGATCCGTCCACCAACAGTTCCCCAAACAAGGCTGCTTTGTAAAACCAGGTTTCTACTGAGCTACCAGACTGTACTGCATTACAGAGCAGGTCATCCCCTGGTTTCCTTGCATAACCTTCTTTTCTATCAACCTTTATCCTTTAAAAAACTCTGCCCCTAGAAGAGATGTGCTCCAGTAAGACTCCTATACGACAAATACACAGGGAGGAAAAACTCTGCTCTGTGGAAGAGGTCGGGAGGATGCATGCAGGAACGAAGAGAAGCGGCTCAGTTCTGTGCTACAGAGAGAGGGGGAAAGGAAACACTCTGGGCTGGGAGACAGGATCTGCTTCGAAAGCTTCCCCTCACACAACCTTCACATCAGCATAACCTGCAATGCTCCTGAATTACAGGGGAGCTTGGAGAAAAACATGCGGACATCACATGTTGAAAACACCATCTGAAAATGCTTCAAGACATCCTACCATTTTTCACTAGATAGTAGCAACGTATATTGGCAGCTCCTCAGTATGTTTAAGGGAAAAGAGAAAAAGGCAGCAACATCTACAAACGGTAACGCTCACCCTCATTTTGTGCTTTCATACAGCGACTGATCCACTGAACACACAGCATTTGTCTTGTAGGTTAAATTATCACAACCTAAAAAGCACCTTTTACTGCTTCTATTTGTATTGAGAGGAAAAACATCCAGATTCACTAAAACCAATAATGAACCTAGTCCTAGTTAACGAGCATCCACCACCAAGTGCCGAGTCCTCTTACAGACGGTGTCCATCGCATCCCACCGTTGCTACCAGGGCAGGTGGAAGTAGGTAGCAGCACCGCTGTTAAAAGTTCACAGTAACAACAGGGCAGACTCCGGCACATAGCAGTAACGAGCAGCAGGGGAACGGGTGGGAATTCCTGATTGCTTTTAGAGCTCTCATTAGTGAAGAAAATATCCTGCTGACCCACACTGCACTCCACTGCAAATACATTATATCTAATCAGGCAAATCTCCTGCATCTGAAATTGAAATTAGGCAGCCCAGGGGACCACTTCACTTCAGGACTCCTCGATTTTTATTTGGACTTATCTAACACAAAGAAATACAAAAGTAGTCAATTCCAAGCCTGCCTGACAAGCACCTCGAGCAGGCAATAGTGTGCCTGAAATGACCACATCAACCCCCCCCACCAAGGTTTTCAGTACTATTGTATTTGACCTTTAATTAAAAAACACTTCTAGGCAACATCCAATTTTTGCTGCTCCCTTGAGCGGGTCTCCACTCTACAGGATTTGATGAATTTGAACCTTGTTTCATCCTTTCTGAAATTCTTCAAGGCATGAAAAGAACAGCATGTGGATTACATTTAGATACTTTTTGTTCTTGGTGCCAATTTACCGTTACTTGGCCCAGAAGAAATTGTTTAAAGGGTGATAAGGAAAAAAGCCATAAAGCTTCCAGTCGCCTGACTAGAATTCAAGGCAGAATAACAGCATCTTCAGGGCTACCCAGGGGTCTCCAGAATAAATTGCTGTTGGTGGACCTCATTGTAACCATCACAACAGCTGCTGCCTGGCCAGCACCAAGCCAGGATTATAGAAATGCCTTAAGTTAGGACTACCTCTCAAAATCATGATGAGGATGAGGCAACAAGTACCAACACTGGGTATTCCACTGCTGCCAGTAGGAACTGATGATGATCAGCCCTTAGCTTTGTAAAGGAAAGTCCCAGGACAAAGCCCTGGGGAAAAAGCCTTGGAGGTGGCTCTCCAGAACCAAGCTGAGGCACCTCTTTAGGGCAACAAAGGGAAAAACTAAGTTGCCAACAAAGTAATTTTGTGGACAGAGAGGACTATTTTGCAGTAGAACCAATCCTGCACCTTCCACGAGCACTAATCCCTTCAACAAAAGCTGGAAGTAATAAAAAGCTATTCAGGATGCAGTCTGGAACAAATCTACCACAGTGTTTTTGCAGACAGCTAAAATATCTGTCAAGCTAGAAGGACACCAAACGCAGGGTGAAATCTGCTATGCATGCCTTTTACTTAAAATACACACAGGGCAAATGGTCAAATGCACATCTGTACATGCGAGTGCCCTCCTGTCCTGAGAGCGAGTTGCTGCTCACAGCTACCAAGCCACTTAAAGCCTCCATTGACTTCAAGAGCAGTTGTATTTTCTGGGCAGCCTTAAAAATTAGGCTAGATTTCCTCAATAGCCTCTCTGCCTGCACTGGAAAACCTTGGCCTCGGAAAATATATTTGTAACAGAGGCAAAGAAAATAAAAAAGCTTAAAAGAATACTTACAATCATAAATAAAACAGCTCTAAAAGGTTTGCTTTAGTTTTAAATATGCAGGAATGAGAATGCCAAGGTTCAGTTTCCTGTGGAAGGCACTGCAGCCATTTCCTGCCTCATCACATCATAATTAACATGCCAGGACAGCTGGACTTTATCAGAATTGTTTCATCAAAAAGCAACAACCTTTAAAGACTATGGTCTTTTGTTTCCATCGGTAAAGGCATAACCAGGCCAATTTCCATTGCTTATCCTTAATGATCACAGCTGTAATTTGTATGTAAATTATCAGTTAAATTGTTTTAGATCTGCAAAACTCAAGCCATGATTCAGGAAACACTTAAAGGCTTCTTTCTCTTAAAGAGCAGCAACCAGGGACTCTTGTGAGGTCCTGGACTTCCCTAGGCTCTGCCTAACTAGGCAGGAGAAGGTGGTGAAGGGCATTTGACCATTACACACCACTGCCTGCCACATGGCATGCTCAGGGAGAACTTAAGACTACTCCTCACCTCCCTGTTCACTTTTCAATCTGTCTTGCAACAGTTTCTTAAATTAGATGTGGCATTTTGGACATTACATAAAACCTAGAAGGGGAATGGGAAATGATACTGGTGGGAAGACACTGGATACACAAGCTTCAGTGGTTTGCAAAAGCAGCACACCAAGTCCCACCCCTAACTTTCATCCAGCTCCGATCTTGCCAAATCACAACCCTCTTTCAGCAACGTTGTGTTAATCCAACTGAGTTACTATGATGCAACTTTTCATTGAAAACAGACTGCTTGCACAGATGCAGAGCCATGATCATTCTTCTGGTTCCAGCTCTTCCCATCGGGCACTCTGACATCAGGAGGAAGGCTGCACCACTTCCTGCGCTCGTCGGCAGCTTGCAAGAAGCCTCAGGAGTTTGTGGGCACCTTGCGAAAAGCAATCTCATGAGGACTTATTTGCACAACGCTCTGCTCAGGAGCAATCCGTCTTCTTGCAGTTTCCACCCTTCTACACTGCCAGAGCTTCTGCTCTCCCTGCCATCCGAGATGTTTAAACGTTCAGGCTCTAGAGGCATCTTTCATTTTGAGCAGGGAAAGTGTGACTGACCCCTGCTAAAGTACACACCCCATCCCTGGCAGACGGAAATTGTCAATGGCCTTTCACCAGCTCCTGAATCAAGATTGATTAACAGTAGCTTAAAATGATAGCTCATATTACAAGAACATCACTAGCGTTACAGAAGACACCACTGGGTAGTTCTCCCTGTTGCATGAAAGGGCAGGAATCGTTACCATGATGTTACAGAGCACAGTTGCCTTGAGATCAGGTCCTTTTCTTTTTTCTCACCATATGCACTTCCAAAATCCATTTATGCTCACAGTGAATCTCCAAAGCCATCAGCATGGACTAGAAACACAATCATCCTCGGCAAAAACCCAAAAATACTGCAAGCACTTTTCTGACAACCACCAATAAAGCTCTAAAGTGATAACACATAGGGATGTTTCCTAAAAGGAATTTCTACCCCCGAGTCCTTTTCAGGGGAATGCTAACGTTGCCTGGGTTTGCGGGTTTTGCCTAGACAACTTCTTTTAAAAGCAGTGTCCCTTTTCCAAACTCGCCAATTATCTTTGCTACCACATTCCTTTGTCAGAGCAGCCTCCAGCTGCTTAATCTCAGCCACTTCAAGCTGCACCTGTGAATCAGACCCTGTTAATCACACTAACAGATGGCAGGGGCCAAACAGGCAACTAAGAACTTATATCACTTTAAATAGCATCTAATGTTTCACAGCTTCAGACCAGGGCAGTCGTATACAAGAGTAACTAACTAGGGGTGCTGAAATCAGGCTCATACTTTATCATCTGAACAAGTGTTTCAAGCATACAGTTTAGCTGCCAATTACTAATCAGGCTGAGGAGCAAATATACTACCTGGCTACTGCGTTCGGTAACTAGCTGACATCTCCCATGAAGGATTTCTGTGTTCTGTATGTTATTGACTTTACAAAGCATGAGCAATAGCAAACTACCAGTCACCACTGGGATTTTGCAACTGCATAGGGGCATAAGGAACCAATATGAATTTTACATATTTTTTTCTAAGCGACTGCTCTATTTAGAGCCTACTAATAGCTTTCTAAATTCTCTAAAGGGACTGAAGTTTAACATTCAGATAGGTTTAAGACTCTTTTAGCCCATTTTCATGATGCATAAGTAACATAAAATGTGGTTTTAGTGCTGGATTGCTTTCTTTGTGACAAACCTTGAGGTCCTTTGCAGACAAAAGAACCTCATTGTCTCCAAATTCATTCTCCCTGGGGAGATTTCTGCCCATATTAAGGATTGAAGGATTTGCCTCATTACAACTTAATTTTATTTTTTAAGTTTCCATACCACCTTTTAACAAAGCGAGCTGGATCTTTGTTTCTTCTGTTAGATTTCAGCTCAGGTTCAGGGAAAGTTAGTTCATCTGTGAGAGTCTAAACCAGACAAAGACTGAACTTCAATTCAGGAAGAAAGGAAACTGCAGAAAAGCTAGCAAGAAGGGAGAAAGAAAGTACAGACCAGTAAAGCGTGTTTAGAAGAATATTAGTTTATTTTTCTTTTTCTTTTCCACATTTATGAACTATGGTGAAACAGAAAACAGAGAAGGACAAAGATACCACTATTTGACAGCCCATGCAGTTAACAATCAAGAAGCTCTGAAGGCAGGAGTGCAAAAGACGGGACATTATTTTCCAGGTGGATCTTGCTAGTGACTTCTGGCAGTTCGTTGTTACTTACTCATCTGGTTGCTGTCATTCACAAAGTCCTCGGACCCATCATTGTCATCTTCATCATCCCCAGAGGAAAGAGCATCTGCACGTTAAAAATAACCAAGTCTTTAAACCAGCCTATTTTTACAGATAAATAAACCAATATGCTACATCTTTGATTATCTATCAAGGAGAACAGATGTTATGTTAGTTGTGCAGAAGCTATAGAAAAAGAAAATTCAGCCACAAAAATGTGTGTTATTCTTATAAAAGTCTAACGAAACCAACTAATAATCCTGAAATGCTACAAAATTTCCAAAGGGAGCTTGCTAACTCCAAAAATCTCTTTCCACTTACAATTTTTATTTTTCTTAAAGACATTCAGTTGAACAGAGCTGAGTGTCTCCAGAACAATTTATCTATAAACTTAAAGGATGTAGGACACCCCTTTTCCTCTTCTGATGCAGGGGGAAAAGACTTGTATTAATTTTACTGACTTTACCATCCTCATCACAGCAACTCTGTATAATTTAATCCTGTCATAGTGGCATAAAATAGAGGGCTATTCAGCAGCTGTTAATCACTAGAGACCCCATGAAGTAAAAGGAACATATACAAACTGAGTCCGTTTCAGGGTCAGAACAAGGGGGAAAATACCTGAAATAACTACAGAACTCAGCTCAACTCACTGTGCCCGAGTGGGCTGTTTCACATTATATTATAATGTGTCTTTATACCACATTTTACAGCTTCTACATGCAAAAACCTATGTTTAACTCACTCACCTGTAACATTTACAATGAAGTACAGAGTATCACTGTCTAGGGTCCTAACAGCAGTGCAAGCATAGAGGCCCGAATCTCTGGGTGTAGCATCCTTAATTTGTAAGTACTCCCCAATAATCACTGTCCTATTGTCGGGCCCCAAAGGGACCCCATCCTTAGTCCAACTGATCATGACGGCGTCTTTCAATTGACAGCGCAACTCAAGCGGTTCTCCTGGAAGTGCTGAATATACATCTGGCTGAGAGATTTGGTATTTGGTTGGCGGCTCTGCGAAGGTGGAAGGAAA
Source organism: Anhinga rufa (assembly GCA_013400875.1). Lineage (NCBI taxonomy): Eukaryota > Metazoa > Chordata > Aves > Suliformes > Anhingidae > Anhinga > Anhinga rufa. The sequence goes on from VZTV01079369.1 coordinate 8,488, forward strand.
GGAGGAAAAAGAAGAAAGAGAAGGGGAAGGAGAGAATTTCCAACAAAAGTCAGTGAAGGCCCTTTTCATCCACAGAAATCAAGTTATGTTAAATAAAAAAGTTTCATCCAGATTAGCCCAGCAATCCATCTTGTAAAACTGAATCACGTGCAGATAGGGAATAGGCCTCATTTTCAAGAAGTTAACCACAAACAAAGCTTGTTCCCTTTTGATCAGTGTCTTGGCACATGCCTTGTCCCGAGTGCCACGCAAAGGCACAACCCTTCTTACTGGTCACAGCGTGCCAACACTGGGGAGATGAGTGCTGCTGAACCTGGGGCCTCAAAAAATTTGGAGGAGGCAGGAGGAGTTCAAAAAGCAAATTCAGTTTATATCTTAGCATTTGGGTCTATGATTCAAATGAATTTTATTTTTTTTTAAACCTGAAAAGAGCTGTGTTGGAAGAAAAGGATGGCCAATAACTAAGCTAATAAGCAGGAGCTCCTATACACAGCATATATGATGTCCTTCATTTTCATCCTGTACCCTTCCCAAAGTCTTTACATTTGCCTTCTACACTGCCAACTCTGCTCCCAGCAACAGTAACTTTTTCCTTTAAATTTTTTTTTTCTTCATTTCTTATTTCACAGCCTCTCCTAAGCAGAATACAGCAGAAACCTGGGAACACAACCGAAGCTTTCAAAGTCACAGCGTATACAGAAGTTCAAAACAAAATGGCTCATCCATCCGTTCCTTCTGTAATCAAATAATGAGAAGAACGTCAAACCACAGTCTTTTTCCAAAAAAACATACTTGGAAAACTACATCTGCCTATAGTTACCAGAGCTTTGTCACCCCCCTCCAAGGAAGGGACCCGCAACCCCAGGAAACCTGGGACCATCTCCACAAGGGCAGCAGGACGGCTCAGCACAGGGTGGAGGGACCCCCCACGCCACACCTCCAACACATTCAAGCTGCGCCCAGTATAGGGACTGCTTTTCTAACTGCTTTCTCCCTACAACTACAATATCCCTCTCCTACGAGCCTCTTGGCCTCGCCAAGGCCAGCATGAAAAGTAAATAAGGGAAAGCAGCATGAAGGCATCTTCTGTTTGCTCACGAGGAGGGTCACGTCACACAGACAGCTGCTCCCCGACACACATCCTTCCCCGTGCAGGCACCAACTGTGCACCACTGTGTGCATATATAAATAAAACACACACCTCTTTTTGTTTGTTTGGGAGTCTGAGGGGATATTAAAATAGATGACTCCTTGGTGTCCTCCCTTGCTTCTAAGAATACCGAAACCCTGAAACCCATGTTCCTTGTCCCTGGGGCACGGCATCATCATTTCTCGTATCTCACCTTCAACAGAGAAGTCTGAAACAAGTGTCACATCTGAGCTAGACTGTGGATGGGAGTTTGGAAATGCTGAAGCTCTATCAGTAGTTTAGTTTTAGGTAGTCCTGCAAGGAGCCGGGGGGTTGGACTCAGTGCTCCTTATGGGTCCCTTCCAACTTGAGATATTCTACGAGTACCAGAAGGGGCCACCACAGTGGGACACTCGTACATTTAGATATTGGATTATACTGATGCACCTGAAAAGTAGCGTGCCCAATTTCTCCTCCCACTTATCCTGGAATCATGTAATTTCAGGGAGTTTAGTGGGAATTTGCCCAAAACAAAGGGAAAACAGATCCAGCGATGTGTCCTTGCAAAGCAAGCAAAGCCTCTCCAGGGTTTTTCCTTAGGGCAAACGTGGTTTTTTAAAACAACCGATTTGACACATGCATCACACCAAGACAGTAGCCAGAAGTAGTACATAAAACCATCTAAACAAGATCAATTATGGAGACTGTAAACAATTCTTGTATTTAGATTTTATAATAAGGTCTCCAAGCTTTATAGTGTGCAAAGTTCCATCTCAAAGTCTAGGACAAGCTACAATACAGCTTTATACTCCTTATAAAGTAATTCAGTCTTGCTGATATAGTCAAGAATCCACAGACCTGCAATGCCGTTGTTTCACTGAACATCACACTATGCTGTTAGAAATCTAATTTCCAGAAGGAGCACATGCTCCTTTCTACTTATATTGGTAGAAATGGGTATATTTGAGTATACTTGAGGGTTTTTTTAAATTCAGATTCCACTGTCAAATAATAAAAAAAAAAAAAAGGTAGCTGAAACCAGCTAGCTAATTTACTTTGAAGTTTTTAAGACTTCTTTGTAATGCTCTACCTGCAAAGAAAATTTCTTTTACAGAGTTTACGCTGTGCCAACAATGTACAAGAGTCTTTAAAAATGTCTTTGTTTAAAGTTTTTAAAAGCCACGGTGAGTGAAGATAACTCAAGTCTCCTTTAAGTGCATTAGCAGCTTTTGCTGAAGAGCCCCAGGAAACTCGCAGGATGGTCACACAGGTTGCAGTGTCCTCCTGGGCAGGTCGGATGTTCACATTACAAGGAAAATAATCTTCTACCTCCCATCCTTGATTTCATCTCTTTATAAACCTATTATCCCCAAATTTGCACCGAGTCTTTCAACACAAATCCAAATCCAAACTCAAGAACATTTATTTCAAAATAACAAAAAAAAAATTCCTTTTACAAGGAGAATTACTAGTATACTGAAGAAAAACAAGTTTCAAATTCGTATTAGCATTTGGTGAATATTATCCTCCTCCATTTCTTTCTCTCTAGAGTATCGGGGAAGATACAGCACAAAGTGTTGTCATGAAATAATGAAGTCATGTTTGGAAATAGTGAGTTATTTCAGGTAAGCCTTTGTGTTGCCAAACTAGAATGTAGCAGCACTTAAGACTGTCACTTTTTATAATGTTTGCCTATAAACTTTTTCCAGTGTGGGTTTGAAATGGTGCCCAAAAGCAAACAGAGAACAGGTGGGATTCTGAGGCATGAGTCTGCCCAACAGCTTCACTGCAAAAATCAACCAGTTTAAACTGTTAAAAATTCCTGGCAGCACATAAACAACCTACACTGCAAAGTTAACTGTCTCTCCAGGACACTGCACAAGGATTTTCACACCGCTCTGAAATTTAGGGACAAATTCTGAACTCATGTACACGCTGTACCATCAAATCAATGATTCCCCTGAGGCTGACATCAGACACTTCCACGTCTTTTGATCGTACCAGAGAAATACGGCCGCAAGTTTGCTCAGTCCTCACTTGTATCCATCCTCTGGCGTTTTCAGCAGCATCCTCCTGAATTTCCCTTAGAGAAAATAGCTAGACAGGAGAAGGAGGATATAGCCCTGCAGACCCCGCACCACCAAGCAAGGTTTGATGATCTGGTATCATCTTCATGCTCCTCCAGACCTCTCTGAAGCTCTGCCTTGAAACTGTGTCCTCCAGCCATTGCCATAAGCCCGTAAATCAGCCCTTTGGTGGGCGAGCTCTGCACAGCTGAGGGAAGGCGGCACAGGATGCCTTTCTAAGCCCATTCTACTGCAAATCCTATAATCGTGGCATTAGTTCCTGCTCCAAAGGTGCATAACTGATGTGAATAATACCTGTCTATCACTCGTTAAAAAACAAGCAAGCAACAAAGGCACATGTAAAATTTCTGGTGGTGTTCTTAAACACTGGAGGACAAGGGAGGGAACATTGCTTCTGCTATTGTCTGCTCTCAGCTACATCCTTATTTGTAATAGTGGTGCACACAATGTATTCTAACTTTATAGGTGGAGCTATTGAACAATACCGCCATGGAAAACCAAGCTGCTGTTAAATAAACAGACGTGAACTTTCTTTGCCTGCTCATACAGTCTCGCAGCATGGTTTATGCCATCAAATGGAGTAAATAATGCTTGTAAAAACCATGACCACAATAGAGGACTAAGGACATTCTGAATGTGCTATTTCAATTTATTACAAGATATGCAATTATATTCCAAATCGTGCTTCTATTCAAGATTCAGTCACTGAAACAAGATATTTATACTTCCTTAGGTTTTAAATTATTATTATTTGCCTCCATTTATGAAAATGTTAACAAAGAACTGCTTATCTTAAGGCTCAAGGCATTTAGTTACTTAGTTACAGAGCCAAATAATTAAACAATCAGCTAATAGCTAACCCCAGCAAAGATTCTCACACAACTCTCTGTAACACAAAAGCCTCAGACCCCATCAAGCCACTTTCCCTTCAAAAGGCTTTAGTAAATAACTAAACACTCACCATAGCGTGCCCAGAAGGGTCAGCGGAGCTGACCTGTCAAGAATCCAAGAGGTTCACTGCAAAACTGAATGTCCCCACAGGGAACACCAGGCTGCCAACCACTACCACTCCTCCTGCTTCTCCTATCCCTTCTCCTGGTTTTCTTGTCATTGAGGAAGATCCAGCAAGACCACGCTGGATGAGCATTGTGGAATGGGGATGTCGAGCTATGCCTGTAGCAGATTAGCCATGGGCCCCATGACTTTGGGTCAAACCCAAGGCTTTACACTCTCTCCAAGAGTCTGCCTCTGCCAGATGAGGAAGTCAAGGTATCATCAGTCAGGTTTGCAACCTTCCTCCCACCTCCCAGGTACAAGCTGATGGGCTTCTCCCTCAATTTAAGTTGCCCGGCTAATATTAAGAGTAGCTGCCTGTCCTCTTCTGATGATGGATGATAAAAGCCTACAAAAGAAATGGCCACTGGTTTAAAAATGCAAAGAGTCAGTCCTGGCCACGGTGACTATCTCCTGTTAGCTAACAGCAAACCAAAGCCACAAAGGCTAAGCAGTCTCCTTATACAAAGGGTGACAAAATAGTGTTTGCAATTCATCCATCTGCTTCTCCAAAGTCACTAGATTCCTCCTGCCTTATTTGTACTATGTTTCTGTCAGCTAGCTGCCAGCTATGCCCAGCTCCACCTTTGCCAGGCATAATCAGGAAGTCTCTCTGTTCTGATAAAATACTTTCATTTCCAAGTTACTAAAAGTTCCTTCTATAATTTTAAAACATGAAACAATTTTAAAAACAAATCATTTGTCACTGTGAACACTCCCCGGAAGAGCAGGAATCATTTCCCCCCCACCCCAAAGTATAAAAATATTAATTTCTCAAATCTGACAAAAAAGATCTAGGTCTTGTAGAAAAACTTCATCAAACAGCACCAAAGAGCAGGAGATATATGTGGTAGTTATAAACATTAAAAAATGTGGCAGATTCTAAATCTTCACTTGTTCCTTTAAAACAAGCTCCCTAGCTGCTCTGTGTGAAAGCACAGCGACTTCCACAAAACATTGAGCACCAGACTCTCCAAAATAAATTGACATATTTTTTCCTGGCATCATCTTTAACCCTACTATCCTTATTCTATAAGGACCTAGTCATCTGATGGGTCCAAGAGATGAAACCAGACCAAAAAAAAAAAAAGTATCTGAGGAACAGGAAAAATCCTTTTGCCCTGGAAGTGAACATTTGCAAAACAAAGTGAGTGTTGCCACATAATGCATGCCTGGTACTCTAGCATGTGTAAAGCTTCCAGCCACGCCGATCTATTACAGCATGGACCTCCAGCATCATGTCAACTCCTATTGAGTGTTACATATACTAAGATCATAAAACAAACGTGAATCTCCTCCAATAGAAATACTTGCCAATGTCATCATGGATAAAGGAAAATATTACACTGCACTAACTTGTTTTCCTAAGCTTTGAAGACTTAGAAAAATAAATCCTTCTGGTGAGCAGCAAAGAGTTTCACCGCTTGCATGACTCCCTGGCCAAGAGAAAAGTTCGGCACGTGCACCTAAAAGTTATCCCCACATGATTCCATCTATCTGCCTTGTGTAATGCTCTTTGGCTGATGAGCAACCACAGAACTGCAACTCCTCAAGGTAACAATCCCCAAGCAGCATTTAGCCCTGGCTACAGACACAAGGGCCTCACCACACCCAGCAGAACAGAGCGCAGTGGGGGCAAAACTCATGAGGTCCCCTGATACGTTGGTGTGTTGGCTGACAAGGGGTGAGGTACATGAACTATTTCAGCATGGTTTAGAAGGCTGCAAAGCAGTTGGGTTGATGTGCCTCACCCCGTGGTTAAAGGAAGAAGACTCCTTAAAAGGAAAAAAAATTGTACTTGTCTAGGCTTCATGAAGAGATTAAAAATTCCTACAACTTGGAGCCTGCTTGCTCCTACCTGTCTTTATAGTCGTGATCGCTGAGTTATGGCTGCACAACCATGCAACATGCATCAAAAATGCCAAGTATCACACGCTCATGGGCTTGGCTGTATGCTTTATGCTTTTGGAAGCCAAGCCAGGGAAGACTCGGAGCATGCCAAGTTCAAAGTAAACAGCGGAGAGACCAGTGAGGCCACCTCCTGCTGCTGGGAACTGCCCTGCAATTTCTTCCTGTTTGTCCCCATTCTTCACGGTCTGGTCCTTACAGGATGAAGACTTCTTTATACAACATGCATCATAGGATTTGTCTCCAGATACGGGATAGAGCAAGAAACAGCAAAAGCATCAGTGTGTCTTCTGCACAAAGACTTAGTCAACAGGGAGGGAGAAAAACACCCCCAACCTTGAGAAGCAACACCAAAACCCCTAAAATTATTGTGGTGCCTTTTATAATTTCATCAGTATGATGAGAAACTACAGGCCATCTTCAGGATTTGAACCTTTGGTTCCAAGCACCAAATCTTGACCATTCCTGTTCAAGCCATAAGCTCCATCAGCTGTCTAAAGTAACAGAGTGATAGTCTCTGTGCTAAGAGTACTGGGGAGTACAATATAAACCTAACACACATGTAAGGCAATCTCAAAAATAATTAACTACTCTTCAAACTCATTACAGAAAAGTCTCCTCATGTAATCTCTTACACAATACAAACGGGAAATGTATCACCTTTTGCCAGAACTTCAAATGAAAAGCTGAAAAAAAAAAATTAACCTTCTCTCTCTAAAAAGCAGAATCCAAGACTAGGATCATTTTCCCATTGTTTCTACTTCAAATTTCCCTGACTGTATTCTGCACATAACAAAGTGGCAGAGCAATTTAATCAACTCCCATTGTCCAACTTAGCATTAAAGTCTGCTTGGGAAGGGCTCCACATAAGATATACAGCCCTGGGAAAAGGTATGAGCACGTATATTTAGTCGCAAAGGATTTTTCTTTATTTTAATATTTTCTTGCATCTATTCCAACCTGTAGCTTTTTTCACATTCTTTATTTGCATTTCAAGAGCAACATAAAAACTCAACAGAACATAGCATAAATCCAAACATAAAAACACAACCTTTTTCTTCCAGGTTTGCCGAAGGCCACGCTCGGGACCATTACTACTCAACATGCAAAAGAAATAAATTACAACTGTGAGGTTAAAAATTGCACAATTTCATGTTTGAGAGTTAGTTCTGGATACAGAGAACATCTATTCAGATTCCTATAAGCAAGTCAGCAGTTGTTTCTTTTGTACATGGTCCCATTTTTACTTGACTATACAAATCCTCTTAATTTTAGCAGCTCGTCTGGAAGTCTCATCTTGCCCGTTCCCCTGAAATTCACCTTCCCCCACTTCCTAAAGTGGGATTTGAAAAAAGTCACTGGAAACAATATCCCCAAATCATCCCCTCAACACTTTTAAAAGTCCTATCCACAACACATATAAACCATGTGATATTCTCCAAATACTTCAAAGCATACCAAGCTCCCTTTTGACGGAGAGCAACATTCAGTCAAAAGACATCAGAGCTAATTTAATTCCAGCTCCACAGTCACCAGTGGTACCTGGGGACAAGGAAGGAGCAGTAGAACAAGCCCTGAAGTAAAAGCTAGGCTGGCTATCTACACTTCCAGGTGGCCCACAACCATTTACAGGACAAGGGTTATTTTTAACTTGCAGACACCTCCATCACTCCTTACTGTAGCAGTGGCTCCTGGGCACTTTGCCATACTAATGGAAGATGGTTCAAATGCTTCTGAATTGTTAGGAGAAGGCTATTACTGCGTAGTGGTGCGCTGCAGATTTATTACAGAGCTTCCATGTTAATCCTGCACACCTGAAATACCTGTGCTACCCTGGTGAGTAAACAATATCGGTTAAATCTGGGTACTTAATACTGTAACATACAGGATTATTTTTCATGATTAAACTACGTTTAGTAGAATCAAGCTCAAGAACTGCTCAAAATTTAAACTGGTGTTTTAAAATTATTTTTAAGAACAGTTGGGTAGCATTCAGAATTATAAATCATTACTTTCCTTGAAACATATTAAACATTGCAACACAGAGACACTGAGCAGGGCACTTTGCAAACCTGAAAAGCAAGTCTCACAAAAGCACCCTCTCCCCGGCTGCCCAGCAGCCCGTCCTGCCAGCAGCTCACCTGTACCCCTGCGTGCCCACATACGCTATTCTAAAGAAAAAGTATCATGAACCTTATGTAGTTTTTCTACACCACAACTTTTTATTATGTTTAAAAACTAAGTTGAAGCATGGTGCTCCGAACAAGTTCTGTTCCATCCAACTACAATTTAACCTCCTCCAGACTTGTCCTGGTCAGTGCAAACTGCTAAGGCATGCCCAGCCGCAGCATCCAACTCCAAACCCTGCTCAGAAACAGCCAAAAGTCCCCTGGGAGAAAACCTGAGGTGATAACTACCATGTCACAAACCTCCTTTCAAAACAGAAACTCGTGAAAAGCTAGGAGAAAAAAAAAATTAACTCACAGGCAAAATATTATTTTCTCCTCCCCAACCAGCTTCTCATCCTCCTTTTTCTCCCTTCCAGTCCCCCCCAGCACATTGACCTTCCCCAGTAAACCCTCACAAACGCAAGCCATTTCCTTGGTACAAAGGAGTTTTCCCCTCCTCTCAGTTCTCGTGGCTTTGTGAGACATAGGTTAGTGTCCCAAACTGATGAGCCAGTTCTTTTGCAGGAGAGGAAAAGCAATAATTACACACAACTTGCATGTAAGGAGGGGAATGAAAGTAGGTCAGATCTCACGACTCCTCAGCTTCACTGAAGTTCACCAAATGCTTTCACTTAGAGTCATTTATAAAATACAATTAAAATAATAATAGCAGGGCAAGTGAAGGAAGCTGCATGGTAGAATTCACCTAGCACTTAGTTTGCCTTTCTGCCCCTCTCTTTGATACGGATAATGTCATTTGTGTGGTGACAAGCAGCAAAAAGGCATGAACCAGCAGAAAGTGAAGCCCATGAGACACTTCTCTATACCAGGTGCTGACTACTCTGATACTCAGAAGTAGGTCCAGGAGAACCAAACCCATAAAAAAAAGGTTCTTTTACCAGGGAAAAAAAAAAAAAAACAAAAACAAACCCAGCAGTGATAATTAAGAGGTGGGAAAGGATAACCCAGAGATATACATGACTGGTATAGGAATTATACGGTTTCTAAAAGTAAAAAAAAAAAAAAATCCACATAAATGTTTACCCCTTTTACAGAATATCTCATTTTGCCACTGTCCTCATTCAGAGGCGCAGTCCCCAAGCTATAAATGCTGACGCAGTTTCACTGACGCTCTCGACTCCGACTGAAACCCGAAGGGCCAAACTTCCAGAACAGCTCAGCGCTCCCAGCGCACGTTTCGTAATTACAACAGGAGCTGTTGGCTGCTGCACTCTTGCAAATCTGGTCTTTATTTAAGATTTGCCTGTATTCAGAGTTGCTCCAACTTCTCTCTCAATCAGTTTAAAAGACAGTTTAGTCCCCGGTACTACAAGATGGCATCTCTGATTTTGGGGGCGTGCTGTGCCAAATCCCCCCAAGAAAATGCTACAGACACACAGCGCGATGTGCTGAACCTGAATTCAAAGGTCTGAATTTTATATCAGTTCCCAAATTGCTGTCAGGATAATTTTACCCTGGCAGGCTCCATGCCAAATCAAGTATTGTCCAGTTTCCCACAGCTTCCACAAACACAAATCGGTGCATCCTGGCTGACTCTGCAGAAGACGCTCCCACCAGACCAGCTGAGATGGAGCAGCACAGCATGTCCAGCCTGCGACCAAGGAACCAAACCCTCAGTCACACTGGTGCAAAACTCTGGACTCTTCATCATTTCAGACTTGTTTTGGGTTCCTGATGTCTTTTCAGCATGAATTTTGCACTTGTTTAACTACACTGAAAGAAATTTTCTCTTCTAGTCAAACCAGGTGCACTACTACAAATAGGCAAGACGTAACTTGCCTATGGTGACAGTTCTTTAAAAACACAGATTTATATTGCTAAGGAGTGCTGCTTCGAAGAAAATCTCTGCTTTCACTCTAAAGCTTCAACCTTGAGGCCTCACAATTGTTCAACACTTAAAAACGTGACCCTTCTAGTAAGGAATTTTTCTCTGTTAGTGATAGAAAAAGGGACAGTTAAGTATTTTTTCTTGCACTCCCATCTGTTCCTAAACTAAATATTCATTCTAAGAAAATACTAATCTTTTAATGTATTTGTATAAAGGCAAGTGATCATTTCTACTGAAGCTGGGAAGCTGAATATAGAAATATGCTCATTAAGAGCTATGCGAGGATTATTAAAACTCCACAATAGTCCATCGTCTCATGCGTACACAACCTTGCGTAACTGGAGTTGTCAGCATTTTCATTGTAAATTCTGTTTTCAAAGTTTCTAACTTGCCTGTAAAAAAGTTCCTATAGCCTGAAATTTGTTGCTAGTTGTCTGCCGAGGAAGAACTATTTTAAGATTAGAAAACTATGCATCCATTGGAGTTGGTGGCTGGTTTGGGGTTTTATCTATACAAGTGGTTTAAAAAAATAAAATAATAAATGCCCCCCCACAACCCAGCATCTTTGAAAACCTTCTGGGAAAAAAAAAAATCATAAAGGAATCAGATTCCTAAAAGTTAACTTTTTTTTATTCAAAAAGCTGCAATTGTAAAATATGGCAGATAAGCCTGAAATGTGCAATTATTTGTGCTACTTTGCAAAATAGTTGCTGCACTGACACATTACCGACTCCCAGAGTCTCATCAACACCAACTGTAAATAACAACCCTACATGCCCAATTAGTCTGCAGCTCAAGCCTATGCCTCTGCTAAAGGACAGCGGATTTTAAACGCAGAATGGACACATTAAGACTGATTTAATCTGTCTGCTTGTACAATTCCCCAAAATCTCAGCTAGCAATTCCTGCACTGGGCCAAATAACTTACTGAACCGGATCTCACCCGAAGCTGTGGGGAATGTCACATTCCTCCGTAATGGGCTGTGATAATGGCCCTTCCTTAAAAAAAAATAAAAAATAAAAAATCCTCCGATTTAACTAATCAGTTTGAATTGTTAATCATAACTTGCAGATATCAAAGCTGCTACTCTTGTGAAAAAGAGGTAACAAGGGAACCCTGGGTGAACTTTTTGCTTTATTTTTCCTACCAAACTGGAAGCAGCACCCCGGTGCTTCTCCATCACCTCTGCCCCGGGAAGATGACGGCTGTGTGGGTTCCCACCAGCCCTGCAACCTCACAGCAGGGTGGCACCGGCATGGAGAGGACCCATGGGGGCACCCCAGGATGGGGAGCACGCTGCTCCCCGAGGGACAGGGGACATCCCAGCACCGCAGCTTCCCTCCTCCACATGCCACAGCCCTGCCCACGCCCTGGGAGGCTGAGAAGCACCTTACAAGACCCCACATCCCGATCCAGGCAGGTCACGGCAGCTAACGAAGGATCTCCAAGTGGACTGTGCTAACCACTGTGACCACAGGTGACATTAACCTTTAAGCACTGCCAACGTTTCTACAAAAATGAAGGTATATTGCTCATATTGTACAACATTTTTACATAAAGGAAGGTATTGCTCTGGGTACTGCACTGAATGTGTTTGTATTTGTATGTTGGTTAGTGCCAGCAAATAGCGGTGACAGAGTTAAAACCCAAATGACAACTCGTTACTCACTTCAGAGCCCACCATAAGCACATATCACTCACTGAAGATGGTCTCTCTCCTTCACTGCTGCTCCTAGGAACCTCCCAAATGCTCATTTAAGGCCATTTTGAACTACTGTGTTTTTCACAGGACACAGAATTAGGCTGTCCCTTGTGGAAAGCTTAAATTAGTCCTTTGAAATTTGACCTAAATTAAAAGAACTGAAACACACTGTTGCCGGCCCAGGCGAGTGCTCTGAGTGGGTGCTCCAAGGACAGCATCAAGGCACTGCATGTGGGGAAGAGACTAAATTAGCTACCCAGCAGAACGATAACACACAGCTTGGGCAAGGGAAGGTCAAGGGAGAGCTTGCTATTTATCAAATATATGTCTAAACTAATTATTCAGTTCACAAAGTAACCCTTCAACCTATGTGTGCGGTCAGAGCCCTTTTGAAATGTTGGCTATCATCAAAGGCCTTCATGGCCTGGGTACACAGAAAGAATGGCTCCTTTGTACACACAGGGATAGACTTATTTCTAAATGTTTAAAAGCAGAAAGTCTTTATACTCCCTAGGATAAAACACATATATGTAAACACTTGATGCAAGATATAATTCGATAGTTGACAGTCCCCAAACTAACTTCTACAGGTCCTGTTTCTGCTCACACTGTTTAACAGCCTTACCATCACTGCTTAAGGAAGAAAGCACCACAACCAATAACAACCATACTCAGGATCCAGCCCTCAGTGAGCACCCATGACATCAATATTGACATTATAATTTAAAATGGCTCAAGATAACATCTTCAGCGTAGATACCTTCATATGTACCAGAGTAATACCTAATGGTCACAGATGAGACTGAGCTCAATGAGTCCAGCGTTTTATAAGAGCACCTGCGAGAAGTGTGCTACCTAAGAGACTGGACTGACTGCGGGTAACCAAAAGTAAAGTACCTTGATGCATGACAACGTCTTGCACGTATCCTGCACACATCCATGCAGTTGATTACCCTATTGATAGACACTGCTTGTACTAAAGTACATACTTAACTAGATACTCCGACGAAAACGGTTGCAAACGTCCCTGAAGTTATGTTTAGCTAAGAGACAAGAGCATACTTTCTGTTACAATCAAAGGAACAAAAAGCCACAACCCCAATTTCTGTTAACGTTGCATACAGCTTTTTGAATATTCTGAGTCACGAAGACAATAAATAGTAACAAAAGCACCTAACATCAGAAAAATACAAAATTTAGGGCATGTCCGTGAAGGAAGACTAAGTAACAGATCAACAGGTGTCACCAAAGGTCATGGCCCTGTCGACCTTCTCAGCTGGTATGAAATGTCATAGCTCTAATGACTGCACAGTCAGCAGCCCTACCGAAAATTTACATTATTAGAGCACCTGACCCCCCAGATTAGCTGTGGCCAAAATGTCTGGCATTTACTAAATTAAAAGAGAAGTCTGCTTTGTCTTTGAAGAGATTTTTTTTTTGAAGGTTTGTTTTGTTTTGTTTGCGGCTTGGAGAGCTTGTGGGTGGCAGTGATGGAACCCAGAGAAGGTGATTGTGTAAAAACTTGGTTGTTTTTTTTTTTTTTAAAAGGGGTTTAACAAAGTGCATAAAGGAGGTTTTAGTTCCCAAATCTCAGATATAAATCCCACACAATTCCCTGTATTCTGCAGCATAAAAGCTCTTATTATACCATTAACTTAGAAGCGGTTTGGGTTTTTTTTCCCTCATTTCTGGTAATGATTCAGGTTCTCACGTCTAAAATTGTTTCATGTCAGTAACATTCCTGCCCAGGGAAGAAGTTTTAAATCCTTTTTAACAATTTACTCTTTGATAAAACCCAGATTTCACCCCCTGGATATTCACTGTGGAAGAAACATACTTTTAAACTGTGCTTTTTAAAATAATAAAAGCTATTCTTTCCCTGCAAAGCTGAAAAATTATCAGGCATCATTCAAAAAAAAAAATTTCTCTTCTGCCTGTAAAATATGCCACCAATCACGTTCTTTCTGATATAACCCTAAAACTAGGGGACCTCACTACAAACAGCTAATCTGAAACCAGAATTATCCATGATTTTGTCATTCCTCTGAAAAGCTAAAAAGGCACCAGATGTGCAATTAACAAATCCTACAGTAAGTGGTGATGAGAGGTGGGCTTTTTTTTAATTTTCAAGTTACCTTCAAAAGAAAAAAAAAAATCTTTGCTATCAACAATCTCTGTGGCTGGCAGATGACAATATTGCTATATTTTGTTAATTTTTTTTCATGAATGCTTGCTAGGGAGGAGGCCTCATCATCTCTAAATAGTTCATCCCCTGCCATCAATAAAAATGTACTTGGAATGGATTCTAAAATTGTCTTAGCTGGTGACATCTATTTTTAGAGGCAGTGGATAGAAAAAAATAAGTTTTGCATGAATATGTGTTAAATAAAAACAAAGCTGTATCCGTGGACACTAGTAGTAGAACATGTAAAGGCCAAATTCTCTCCAGCAAGCTTGCCGGATCAGAAACGCTCTATGGACCATTATATTGGTTTGACAGCTGAGCTATTAGAAATGTAATGGCTCCTCCAAAGGACAGATAGAGCCTTCCTAAGGAAGAAGCCTCGCTTTCCCCCTAAGGTGCTCAGCGAGCAGGAACGATCCTACACAATACAGTAAAACAATTCTTAAATACAATCAGCTCACGACAATAAAAAAGAAGCTCCTCCTTAGCTCTTTAGAGAAGAAAACCACTTTGCAAAGCTTGAGGAACGGATATACCTAGAAGAACTTATCAACAGGTGCAGGCTCAAAATAGGAGATTTTATCAAAATACCTCCTCCAAGGTAAAGGTCTCGATTAGCCGTTGCTTTCACAGTAATGAAGCGCAGTCCTTGCTATTCAGAACTCAACACTTACACTTCCAGAACTTGCGATCCAGACACCGTACCGATTGTTCTTGGATATTAACAGCAATAGGGAAATTTATTCTAAGTACAAACACCAATAAAGCTGCAACACCATTTTTGCAGAGTGCCTGGCAAAATTAAACACTCAGGCCACATGATTGCAGACTACTGGGATTTGTTTTTCTCTGAACTTCTCCAGTTAAGACAATCACAAAGACATGCAGCTATACAGCCATTTCGTTCCCTGGGATAGCAACACTTAACGCATATGTAAGTGCAACAGACTGGTTTCCTTAAAGACCCATTCCTGAAAACTTTCAGCTGTACACTTTGATTATACAACATGATGACAGTCCCAAGTGAAATAACTGACACCACTTGCTTGCCTAAGATTAAATAAACGCATGATTGCATGAACACAGCCCATGTGTGAGCAGGAAAACTCAAAAAACATAACTCTTCAGGGCTAATCTGTTACTTGCCTTAGATTTACCAAAGCACATAAAGATGTTGACTTCTATTTCAGGCATTCAGGCATTTAAAATTAACTTCCTTTGTTGAAATTAAGGATTCTAGAGTGATTTACCTTCAGGTTCCAGAGTGGTGTCTTCAACAACTAAATTAAACGAAGGTCGAGCCAGGGAAAGTCCAGCCATGGTGACCACCACCAGGCAGATAAGGCAACCCGAATCCCAGCTGACCATCTTTTTAGAGTAAATTCCTGGTCCATTTCCATATCTCCATGTGGACTTTAATCCCATCTGAACACCTCTAGAGAAGCATGGAGAGAAAGCAGTGCCTTCGGCCAGGGTAATGCCTCCTCCCTTGGAATGACGGCTGCTGCTGTGGGGAGGAGAAAGATTTAACACTGTCAGCAAAAACATCTTAAAACACAAACCAGAAAACTTCAGAAAGCCCCAAACAGAGCTGAGGTGAGAGGGAGGGGAGGAGGAGGATGGGAAAAATAGTTTTCCAGCTTCAAGAATATGTGAAAAGTGAGTGACTTTTCATTTTCTGTTAGCAGTTTCCATCACCACCTGAGGCGTAACCAAGTCCTCCTTGTTTTCACAAAATCACTTCTCAGCACATATTTAGGGAGCTATTTTACTGACAGAAAAGCATACAGTTCTTTAAAAAGGAGAGGCACACACATGTGCAGGCACATAACCTGTAATGCTACAAAATTACCACAATTATACAAATTATATTCTTGTTATTGTTTGACGGTTTATGTAACTTAGCCTTGTTTTTTATTCCTTCGCCTAGACAGTTCTGCAGCCAGCTGAATTTGCAAGAATTCAGTAATTTTCCACAAGAAAAACAGTTGAAAACTACTTTTTCAACTTGGATAATCTGTAAAACTTCATTTCACCTCAGGACTTCCAGCTCCCCTATGGAGGTACCTTCTTCTGACTCAGTTCAGCGTCCTTTTAAATCCTTGAGACTCCTGTACAGGTGAAAGCCTCCAGTTTTTGCAGGGATACTGGTTAGCTACATTGCATTACAGGCAATTAAAATCTGTATAAAGGGTAGTACGGATTGCAGTTTCACAGATCTCCCCAGCATAATTTTCCATTCATATACACTAAACGGCATGCACACACATTTCTCTTCTCTCTCTCAAAGATGCTTATTGATATAAATTTTTCAGACGGGGGAAAAAAAAAAGTCTATTTTATACACAGTAAAACTGACTTAAATGGACAGAGTTAACTGGTAATCCAGGCATGGGCTGATGGAAGCGAGAAGCGAAGCGGTACCAAAGTAAATTGAAACTCCCTTCAGGGGACCCTGTTGCCACCACACTAGGATGCCAGGTGAGGGTCAGAAGAGCATCCTCACAGGCCGATTGAACAGCTCAACCAGAAAATTAGACCTGATTTTCCGCTTCAAAAATAAAAGATGGTAAACCCCAGTAAATGGATAAAACAAGTAACTGCAACAATTGTTCTAATCTGGCTGATGACTCATCTTAGACGTGATGAAACTGAATTTAAGCTTAGAAAGCACTCGTCTTGAAGAGAAAAAATAACATTAAAAAACACTTTTTCCCTCCTGCCCTCACCCTTTAAAAACAAACAAACAAACAAAACAAAAAAAAAAAGGGGGGGGAAAGTGTAGCCATAAAGGCAAACTTCTCAAAACTCCTCATTAGTTAGATGTGGTACCTCAGCATACAGTACGCAGAAACATGGACAAATATTCTCCCTTTATAAAGCCAACCATTAAAAAGTTTACTCAGATTTTATTAGCCTTTTGCTATCTGCACGTACAGGTTCACAGTGCTAAGGACAGAAACGCTGCTGAGGCATCTTTTATCTTGGGTACTATATACAATAACTTCGGGAGTCAGTAGAAACAGATTTTAGATGACATAAAGAAGGCACTTGGGGAAAATAATTAATACAGGGTACTTCAGGCGAATCCCTGATACTTCAAGACAAGCTTTTTCACCTCTGCTGATATCAGCTCAAAGCTCTGTCCCTGCTTTGGAGATTTAAGCATAGCGTGAGCATCCTAGCCCACAAGCTAGGAACTGCTATTAAATCTCCAGTGAAAACACCACCAGACCACTGCAAAAACATTTGCAAAGAGCTCGCCGAGCACTTCTCTAAACAAGCGCAGAGCAGGTGTAGAACTGAAGAGAGCTCTGTCTCCAGGACCAGTTTGCGTTTGGTGAAAGACTGGAGCAAGCCCTCCTGGACTCCACCACCCAGGTCAACCGCCCGACTCGCTGTCTGACAGCCACAGCTCTGTAGCTCAGTTTATCCAGCTGTAAAAGCGGGCAGAAATGCTAATTAACAGAGTGGATGTAATGCTAATTTAATTTCCATAAATCATCCTGTAAAGCCCTACTAAACGCTATGTGTATAAATGTAATATTTAATCATAATTTTGCAAAAAGAAAACATACCAGAATGCTAGCATATATTCCAGATGCTTTTTCAACAGCATTAATTCCAGTTACATTTCAGCTGTCTTAAGATTTTTAGGCTACATTAAATGCCACTGAAGGCACATCTGTGGTTCCTACCCTCATCCTAAGTCCTGAAGTGCAGCACACGGCTACTTGACCACGCGTCTTCTCACCTGAAGATTTTTGCCAGCTTCTGCACCTGAACATCTGCCAGAGGAAAGAAGGGACTCTCCATCCACAGGGCAGCAGAAAATTCAAAACCGTGGCTTGCAAAGGTATAGCAAAGCAAAAAGAAAATCAGAGCTTTGCACCCATCCACGGAGCCAAACCACTTTTTACCACCACAACAGCGACCGGGGTTCAAGGATTGCCCTTTCCCAAAAGAAGCCGAGTCCAACGAAGATGAAACAAAACCAAATTCTTTTCATAGTTAAATCGCCACAGTTGCTGGGGGACGAGTCTCTGGAAAGACCTCCTGCGCTGGATAATTATGTACCTCTATCTCAATGTTTGGAACACAGCCCCAGCATGCTTTTTGGCCTCCACAATTCTGGCTTCCTGACTACAATACCATAATCCCTCCTGGAGTCTCAGACTCAGTGAAAGCCACACGTAGTGTTTATTTTTCCCCTTGAAAGGGAACTCTGTCTCTCTTCTCAGCCTACACTTCGGGGAGGAGTTGTCAGCCTCCAATGATTGATGGCTCTCCTCGCCACTCGCTCATCAAGTCAATTTTCACCTCGTCACATACCTGCCCAAATTTCTTTGCCAAACTGACAAGCATGGGAAAGCAGACTGGTTTGGGAGCACAACCAAATTCCTCCAAGCTGTACTTCAGTTTAAACACACTCACACATACAAACAAGTAGGACTTGTTCAGCAGTGGCATTAATTAAATTCAATGCTCAGTGTTCTTTTTAATCTACTTCCATTGTTGTTTATAAGATGTTTATCACTCCCCAGGGAGAGTACAATTTGTAGGGTATGCTAACCAAATCAATACATTGCTTGTTGTATAACTTCAGCATCTTTCTCTATTAGGCGGGGACCAGCAAAATCTGAATGAAATAGGATTTCCCCCCACAAAGAAATCTCAAGCGCCCTAAAAGCCCAGTAGCCTCATCAGAAAAATCCAGGTACATGAAGCTTTAAAGCTAACAGCATTATGTAGGCATACACACACACACAAGTATATATGCATACTGAAAAACACATACATACATACATACACTATATATATATATATATATCTTACATATACACATACACATATCTCTAACTCTTCTACCTAGACTCTTCAAGATAGTTCAATCTCCAAGCAAATCTGAGCATCATAGCTATTAAACATTAATTCTGGAGGACTAATGGGAACCGGCTGGCAGCTTCAGTACTTTTTTTCATTGTTTGAACTTCTTTCATTTGCTTTCCAGGACTATCCTGTTTTTCTCAAGTCTTTTGCCACTAAGAGATCAGGAGGGGAAAAAAAAAAAAAAAAAAAAAAAAAAATGGCATTTTAAT